>JAOVYX010004283.1:0-10354 GCA_035668315.1 Drosera spatulata
GTCATCATCTTCTTCTTCATTTTCGTTTTGTACATCTTCCAATGGTGCCAAGGAAGATGTAGACACACCCAAATCCTTTTGTAGAGCAGGCAGCATTGCATCGGGAGCTTCAATAGAAGATCGTGCTTTCCTTTTGAATACTGCCCACCATTTGTTTAATCGAGGTGCGCAACCTGGATAAAGAGCGTAATACACCTGGATGGCTTGAGTTGACAGGACGAAAGGATCATACATCCCTCTGTATCTACTAATACGATCTATATCAATTAGACCATAGATCAGGTGCACGCTCTGTCCAGAGACCGAATCAAACCATACTCGGAATCCGTCGCTAAGGTTGTCCTCCTTTCAGCGACGGATTCCGTCGCTAATTATGTGGACTTCGAAATTTTCATTTTAGCGACGGAAAAGTCAATTCGTCGCTGATTTTTCTCATTTTAGCGACGAGGTTTTTAGCGACGGAAACAGTCCGTCGCTAAAATACATTAGCGACGGATGTTTTCGTTTTAGCGATGGAAAAATTTCGTAGCTAAAACGAAGAATTTTTGTAGTGTTCTTGCTCATAGAGATTCATCAATCCACATCGATAATGTTCCAACAATATGATCTTGGTATAAAAATATACTATCCTTTTTGTTCTACCAAAAATATAACGCTTCTTTTTTGGACATTTTATAAAAATTATAATATTTTCTTATTCGAGATTTTTTTCTAGAAAATATCAAAACACCTATACTATTTACTTTATATCAAATCAATTCACTCAAAACCATTTCTCCTTTCTTTTTTTTCCGTTTTATTTCTCTTCTTCCTCTCACACAACCAAAAAAACAAATAAGTTATTTATATATATATACACAAAACCTTCAGTAAATATCACAACAATAAATCATCTAAATATACACACACACAAAACCCTCTGATATTACATAATATAAATACACAAACCATCAGAAAATACCACAACAATCAATCATCTATTATATATACACACACAAACTATCTGATGGTATTTTGGACGAAAAAACTTCTATTATTTTTTTAAATAGCACAACACATAATCACCTATTATATATATACACGCGATCAATTTTTTTAACATCTTTTACAAAAACAACTTTTTATTCTTTTAAAAAAAATCAAAATAAAGCAAAAATAGCACGATAATCTATCATATATCTAAATACACAAAAATTACGCGAAATTTTGTCTGACCTATATCATAAGAAACACCATTTAGAGAAGTTGATAATAGATCATCCGTACATTTTTAAAATTTACAGGGATCATGTGTCACCGTAGAATATTTCAGTGGGATTTTATGTTTTTTTTCTTTTTTCCTAAGAAGCATCCCATATGTTAGTTTTTTTTCCTAGCACAAAAAATAACGAAGAAGTACCCCCACACATTCTTTTTTTCCTAAGAAGCATTCCATATGTTGTTTTTTTACCTAACAAAAAAAAAAATGACGAAGAAATACCTCACACATTCTTTTTTCCTAAGAAACATCCCATATATTGTTTTTTTAATGAATTTTGTACTTTTTTTATCTGTTAAGATTTTAATTGATAACTTACTATCTTCGTTTTATTTAGCTGGATATAATACTTCCTATAAGACAAACATTCATTCCCATAAAAGAGATCTCCTTCACCAAATGCATCTCCACCATATCCAAATAACCTCTGTCGTAGCCCCAAATTCTCCTCGACCTTTGAAAACGGACACGCCGCCCGAAACGCTCCCCCATCCTTGAACTCGAAAGATTGTTCTCGAAATTCGATCTACTTATGAACTGTGATGATGATGATGATGAAATCGAGTCTCTTCGATGAACGTTCTCTCCTAGGGCTCGACGTCGCCAAGGTTGTCGGGGATGGAGATAAAGTGGTGGCTGAATCCATGATGGTGGTGATGTCGGTGGTGAGATTCGGAGAGGTTCATGGATTAGTTGATCCAACGACGACGAATGACGGCGGATCGATGGAGATCGGTGGCGAGATCTGGAAGAGTTAGAGGTGTGTGGCTATGAGCAATGCATGGAATCGGAATGGGATCCGAAGATTCAGATCGACGCCGTTTTGGCTCGCTCATGCACAGGTTAGGAGGATGATAATGATCTAATCGTGATAGTCATTATGGTTATCATTGATGGGTTCATTGGTCCTCTAGCGACGTACTGAGGTTGAGACTACCGACGACGTACTCGGGAATCAGTTCCAATCACGGCTGGTGGACGTTTTCCAACGACATATTGGTAAATTGACCAGGGGTAAATTGACGTACTGGGTTTGAGACCACCGACGACGTACTAGGTTCATTGATCCTCTAACGATATACTGAGGTTGAGGTTGAGATCACCGACAACATACTCGGGAATCATTTCCTATGAGGGCTGGTGGACGTTTTCCAACGACGTACTGAGTATTATTCGACGCACTGAGTCTTATTTGGATTTGAAATTTAATTTTTTTTTAGAAAAATCAATTAATGATAACTTTGTTACAAAAATGAATATAATATATATATCTTTAAACATGGTATTATTACAAATATTATAGATAAAAAAATCCAAATAAGGTATTTTTGAGTTATTAATTCTTCGTAAGGATACTTATGAAGAATTCTCTCTTTTTTATTTACATCATTTATGAAGAAAAAAAAACATCTTATTTTTTTTTAAAGATGAAAACAAAAATAAAAAACCATAATAAAATAACAAAAGATCATAACAAAATAAGTAAACCTATATTTTACATTAGCTATTTGACATAAAATAAAATATAAAATAAATTCTTTTTAAGAGAAAAATATAATACACAAATTATATATTCTATAGAAAAAATCATAAACATAAAATGAATATAAAAAATCTTTTAACATTTAAAATTACAAAATATTGATTTCTATATGACATAAGTTATTGAACATTATTTTTTATTATAAATTTTAATTTCGTACAACGCACATGAGAATCTTCTAGTTTATTTTACATAAAAAAACAAAATACTATATACTGCAGTTAATGTGTTGCTGTTGTTACGGCATCTGCGTGTTCTTATCTATGTATCTTATAAAAACTTACTCTTATCTTGAATCAAATAAAACAAATTTATATCTGGAATCAAACTATCTTTGTCAATCGTATTTTATGTTAGTTATAATTATTTATAGAAAAAAAAAATTTATGATTAACCATACAAATTTATGTATATTACATCATTGAATCTTTAAATTAATGATTAGATCAAAAAATTTTCAATTAAAATTTTAATATCAATAATATACTTAAAAATTTAAGAATCTAACCACACCCATAAGGGCTAAATACAAATTCACCAAACCCTTGTTCATGTGCACACCAATGCTCACGTGTATTCGGTAAGGTTCTGTTCAGTTCAGTTCAGTATGTTCTGTTCCTTGTACTCAACCCAAATAAAGATGTCGTCGGAATCGGAATCTGAGTGCGAATCGGAGCCGAACCCATTGATCTGGGCGGACTCTGAGTTCGACAGAGAACGCCATGTCCGATTCGTCGAAATGATGAACGAGTATCTACCATGCCACTACCAGACTCAAGAGATCAACACGCTCACTCTCGCTTACTTCGCTCTGTCTTCGCTGGATATCCTCGGCGCTATGGATCACGTATGTTGAGAACCTTTATCGTTGCGAAATCTGGTTTTTTTTTTTTTTTTTGATTTGTGGTTTCTGCTTTTTCGATGGATTGTCTGGGATTAGAGAAGATTGGTAACTTTTGTTCTCTGAATCCAAAGAAATAAACTTTTCTCGAAACTTGTTTTTGGGCGAGTTAGGAATAGAAGAAGCAGTTTGCTGTTTATGGTATTGTTGTGAAATTGTATGTCGCCGGTGACAATTCGCGGAATCAATCTCCATGAATCTAAGTTGAGATTATTGTGTCTGAGAAATCCACATTGGTTTTACTCATTACCGTGGAAGGTTTGTTTTTTAGCTTGAAGGCGTCTCTTCGTACTGGTTTTCTGGGATTAAGGGTAGGTATTGAGATCTCCTCTTGAAATTAAGCCTCAACAGAGAACCTTTATAGTCCACGAACTCCTTTGTTTCTGGAGAAATTTATTTTGTGTGCCAAGGTATGCATACAAATTATTCCTTGATTTTTATGGATTGGACTATAGGGATGATAGTTTCATTGAACTTTAGTCCAATGACAGTCCTATCCATTTTATTCATGGTTAATACTTCCTTTCACGGGACTAAAGGGATAAGATTGAAACGTAGATGATCTAATCTAGACCGTTAATCGGTTTTTTATCCTAACCGTACCCTAAACCCATATATATGCTTTCTTCATATCCTCTTAGTGGTGGAGGATACATAACAAATAGTGTAGGCGTATTCTATTTGGCCACAATGTTGGTGTTCTAAATTTTGGAATCATGCAAGTATTAGCTTGTTAATTACAGATAATAATGTGTTTGACCAACTAAATGGAATTTCTCATGTTGTGATCTTGGTATTACTTGTGTGTTGTTGTGTGTCTTGTTTCATTCTATTCTATTCATTTTTCATTTTGGAAGTTTGATATGGTGTTTTCTTGTTGGTTCCTGTGTACAAAAATTTAGGCTTTTGTAGTGCTACAAACGTGAATTGTGTTCCATCATTTTCTGAAGTATTGTTTACCATGGTAGTTTTGATTTGGAAAAACATGAATTGTTGTCCGTAATTTTCTGTTTTTTTATTTACCAATGCACTTTTTATAGCACAATATTATGATCTAAAAGGGCCTCTTGGTTCTAGACGACCATGTTCCTTTCTCTGTTTCTTCTTCTTCTTCTTCTTCTTCTTCTTCTTCTTCTTCTTCTTTTTCTTTTTGTTTTGCATGTAATCGTTTTAAATCATGTTTGTGTTCGATCCTCAGATAAACAAGTACGCCGTTGCTCACTGGACTTTATCTTTCTTAGCTCATGCACAGAATGAGAATGGAATGACCGTTGGTTGGTTTCTCACTCGCTACGAAATTCTGTTGGTGTCTTGATGCTAGACTACTTGTTTAATTAGAAGTTCTCTGCTGGGGAGTTTCACGGCTTGCATGGTTCCAAGTCGTCACAGTTTCCACCTAATTTAGATGGGGTATGAGACAATATCCTTATGCATGTCTTGAACTTCTCAAGTGCCAAAAAAAAAAAAAAAAAAGAAAGAAAGAAAGAAAGAAAGAAAGAAAGAAAATCTAGTTTGATCTCCACTATTGCGGAATCCAACCTTTGCAGGTATTGATTCGTAATGGTAGTCATTTGGCTAGTACATATTGTGCGCTCGCAATACTAAAGATTATCGGCTATGACTTATCCCTGATTAACTTTAAAGCTATTACGAAGTCCATGAAAATCCTGCAGCAACATGATGGGAGGTACTTTATTTTGACTGTGCATCTTCTTCTAACTATTATGTCTTCATAGGAATTTTTATTGTTGTTGCATTCTGTTTGAGGGTGGAAACCTGCACCATCATGCCTACTGGACCGAAATTCAATAATGTGGTCTTTGTTTGAATAAAGAGAGGATGAAAAACAGGTTTTCTATTGTTGCAACAGGGATAATGTTGTATATATCTCGTTCTCCATGGACCCCGTATAGGAATGTCTAGGTTGTTATTTTGAATGAAATGATAGGAAGTTTTTGTTGGGAATTACAAATAGATGGACAAATTTGGTTGTGTTTCTTTGTTATACGGCTGAAGGGATAGGATTTAACCCTATCATGGAGATGGTCTTATTTGTTTTGAATAAAGAGATAATGGAAAATAGTCTTTTCTATTATTCGAAATGAGGACAAGGTTGTATATATCTCGGCCTTCAGATCCCGTATAGGACGGTTTGGGTTGTTATTTTGAATCAAGGATAGGAAGTTTGTTGTTGGGAAGTACAAATAGATGGCCAAACTTGATTGTATTTTCTTGTTATACTGCTAAAGGGATAGGTTTTAGTCCTATGGTATGTGATAGTGTTGCAATTGATGAGTCTTAAGCAAATATTAAAATATTGTGTTTCCAACTTTTGATGACACTGCTTCTTTTACATCACATACTAGTCCTATCTACTTGTCAAAGGGCACTCATAATGACTTATATATGTCATAGACTCATGCTTTTGTTGATCTGTACAAGCTGGATTGCTTGTGCTTGAGGGATAGTGTCCGAATATTTGGTTTATGAATTTATTGTTGTTATCATGTCAGTAACTTCATAGGCCAGGTTTTCCCCTTCTGAAGAAGGATTATGGTATTTCCTGTATTCTCTTGTTTCCTACTTTCCTTTAAACTAGCTTCCTGATTGATTATTTGAATCTTACTAAACAAACAAGGAACTAGTGAATCTTATTTGTGCTAACTTGCCTATTCAACATGTTATCCTCATGCGTCCATCAGAAGAAAACTTCCTTGACCTATTGGATAAATCGAGATAACTGCAGTAGTAGCTGCAACAAGAGCTAATACGCACTTACCTAGCTGAAGCTAAGTTTCCACCTGTTATGACTAGGAGTGTTGGACGCTGGTTAAGTTGAGTGAGAGGAGTTATGTTATATTAAGAATCCAAATCAGTGAGATTGCTTATACCAAATTAGGAGTAGGTGTCAACTACACGGCCCTTAACTACACCCCCTATCTTTCATGAAATCAAGAGATGAGGTACATAACAACAACAACAACAACAACAAACAACAAATCAAGCCTTTATCCCATCAAGTGGGGTTGATTACATGAATACGACGGCGTCATTCCAATCTATCATGTACATCATCTTCTGTAAGATTATGATAGGCCATATCATACTTCAAGGTTTCTCTCATAGTCTTTTTGGGTGTTCCTCGTCCTCTCTTGACATGTGCTAACTCCTAACCTTCACATCTTCTAACAGGAGCTGTGACTGGTCTGCGTTTCACATGACCATACCATCTTAGTCGTGACTCCCTCATCTTATTTTCTATTGGAGACACACTCACTTTCTGTCTGATAACTTCATTTCGTATCCTATCTATTCTTGTATGTCCACACATCCACCTTAACATTTTCATCTCGTTTACACTCATTTTCTGTATATGCTGTCACTTAATTGCCCAACATTCTGACCCATACAGCATCGCTGGTCGAATAGCTGTCTTGTAAAACTTTCCTTTTAACTTGGTAGATATTTTAGGATCACATAGCACCCCTGAAGTGCCCTTTCATTTCAGTCTACCTGTTTTAATGCTATGATCAATATCTGCATCAATTCCTCCACTCTTATGTAGCATCGAACCTAATTATTTGAAAGAATCCGTTTTAGGGAGAGACTTTGTTCCCTACAATACACTCACTATTTGGTTGACTATTTTCATTAAAGACACATTCTATATATTTTGTCTTGGTTCTACTGATCCTTAACCCCTTACTTTCCAATGTCTCCCTCCAAGTCTCAAGTTTTTCATTCACCTCTTCTTTCGTATCGTCCACCGGAGCAATATCATCAGTAAAAAATAAACACCATGGTACTTCATCTTTTATATGCCTAGTGAGATCATCCATTACTAAGGCGAAAAGGTATGGGCTCAAAGCTGATCCTTGGTGTAAACCCACTTTAATAGGAAAAGAAGTCGTTTCACCAACATAGGTTCGCACACATGTAGTAACTTCTTCATACATGTCTTTCACAATCTCGATATAGCTACTCGTCACTCCTTTCTTTTCTAAAATTTTCCAAATCAGTTCTCTTGGAACAAAATCATACGCCTTTTTTAGGTCGACAAAAATCATATGTAAATTCTTCTTCTTTATCCTAAAACGTTCCATTACACATCGCAAAAGGTAAATAGCTTTCATGGTTGACTTACCAGGCATGAAACCAAACTGATGATGTACATAACAATGGCAATTTAATGTTACTGATCTTGTTGAGGAAAAGAAACATCTATTGAACATTGTGAGATTGGGCTGTCATGTTGACAGACATGTTTCATTCTCTGTACTGAGTCAGTTCCTTGAGACACCTAAAAGGAGATACCAATGAGAGGAGAAGATGTGTTGTGTTGATCCTAGGGGTATTCCTGAGACCAGATTTAAATTAACCGGCCCGGTGTCCTTGATGTGTCCTGACGTGCCTTCGACATATTCCGTCTTGTCCTAATATATTCAAAAAGGAGGGGAAAATAAGTAACTAGTTCAACATGTATTTATTACATCTGCTTGACGTATCTCCATATGTCAATGTAGGATATGACGGATATGGGTAATATATTTGGGAGAGTAGGAAATGTTATCCCCTTCTACTTTACCCCATAACAACCAGCCCTTTAGAATTTTGAGTTATAGCCAAATGCTGTGAATCGATCATCAGAAGAAGAATTAGGCGAGGTATTCTGGAAAAAGAAAACAGAATCTATATTCGAATGAAACTCGCAAGAGCATAATCGCTTAGTTTTATGTGTAAGAATTGGGCAATTTCAATTCTGACCAAAGATTTATAGCAAGATTCCTAAGGGGAAAAATAGAACAATAACAACAATAAATCAAGCCTTTATCCGATCAAGTGGGGGTCGGATATATGAATACGACGGCGTCATTCCAATCTGTCATGTACATCATCTTCTGTAAGATTATGATAAGGCATTTCATACTTCAAAGTTTCTCTCATGGTCTTTTTAGGTCTCCCTCGTCCTCTCTTGATATGTGCTAACTCTCAAGCTTCGCATCTCCTAACAGGAGCTGTGACTGATTTGCGTTTCACATGACCATATCATCTTAGTCGTAACTCCCTCATCTTATCTTCTACTGGAACCACACCCACTTTCTGTCTGATAACTTCATTTCGTATCCTATCTATTCTTGTATGTCCACACATCCATCTTAACATTTTCATCTCGTTTACACTCATCTTCTGTATATGTTGTCACTTAATTGCCCAACATTCTGACCCATACAGTATCGCTGGTCGAATAGCTGTCTTGTAAAACTTTCCTTTTAACTTGGTAGGTATTTTAGGATCACATAGCATCCCTGAAGTGTCCTTCCATTTTAGCCTACCTGTTTTAATTCTATGATCAATATCTTCATCAATTTCTTCATTCTTATGTAGCATCGAATCTAAATATTTAAAAGAATCCGTTTTAGGGAGAGACTCTGTTCCCTACAACATATTCTCACTATTTGCTTGACTACTCTCGTTAAAGACACATTCCATATATTTTGTCTTGGTTCTACTGATCCTTAACCCCTTACTTTCCAATGTCTACCTCCAAATCTTAAGCTTTTCATTCACCCCTTCTTTCGTATCGTCCACCAGAACAATATCATCAGCGAAAAGTAAACACCATGGTACTTCATCTTGTATATGCCTAGTGAGATCATCCATTACTACCGCGAAAAGGTATGGGCTCAAAGTTTATCCTTGGTGTAAACCCACTTTAATAGGAAAAATAGTCGTTTCACCAACATAGGTTTGCACACATATAGCAGCTTCTTCATACACATCTTTCACAATCTCGATATACCTACTCGTCACTCCCTTTTTTCCTAAAGTTTTTCAAATCACTTCTTTTGGAATAGAATCATACGTCTTTTTCAGATCGACAAAAAGCATATGTAAATTCTTCTTCTCTATTCTAAAACGTTCCATTATACGTCGCAAAAGGTAAATAGCTTCCATGGTTGACCTACCAGTCATGAAACCAAATTGATTCTCACTCACCCCTAAGTTTTTCTTAACCTTTTCTCTATCACTTTCTCCCATGACTTCATATTGTGACTCATAAGTTTGATTCCTCTATAATTGGAGCAGTTTTGAACATCTCCTTTGTTTTTGTATATGGGAATCAAAGTACGCCTTCTCTACTCATCAGGCATCTTCTTATCTATCAAAATTCTATTAAAGAGTTTTGTCAACCAATTAACTCGTTCTATCCCAAGATATTTCCAAGCTTCGATCAGAATTTCATTTGGACCCATAAACTTTCTTGAGGTCATCCGCTTTAAAGCCTCCTTAACTTCCTCTATTCTAATGCGGCGAAAGTAACATCGGTTCATCATCACATCTGCATTCCCACTTATTTCATTCAGGGGCACTTTCCTTGTGCAATTAAAGAGTGTCAAAATACTCTCTCCATCTTTCCTTAATGTCCTCATCAGCCGTAAAAATATGCTCGGCATCGTCCTTAACTCACTTTATCTGACCTAAATCCTTAGTTCTTCTGTCTCTTGATCTAGCTAACTTAAAGACTTCTTTTTCCCCCTTTTTTGTGTTCAGTCTTTCATACAACTTCTCATACGATTTATTCTTCGCATCGCTCACAACATATTTAGCTTCTTTTTTGGCGTGCCTATACTTCTCCAAATTTTCATCACTA
>JAOVYX010004284.1:0-10354 GCA_035668315.1 Drosera spatulata
TCTCAAAAGTGTTGCATGTATATTGGGATTGAGAGAATACAATAATTTCCTAAATTGGTCTGCTGAACGTCATGTGTTTTGATGATTACAAGCATACCTGCACTAATTTTTTTTTAAAGTTTCAATGTGTGCAAGTATATATTAGCAGATTTAAAGCTTTAATGAATCACTTGGAATCATAATCAAATGAACATCTTGTGTTTCCGCTAATCATCGAATCACATAGATTTTAACTAATGTTTTTCTGGAAGAAGAAGCTTGCAAGTGTTGGTGATTTAGGAGGTCCGAATTTTGTGTTTTATATAAAGATTTAAGGTAAACTCGAACCTATAGAATTTCACTAATGGAATTAGGTACCAAATTTGTATATTAAGTCAATTATAATCAAGATTTATGTTTCAACATCACTCACGGAGTGCTCTATTGTATAGAACCCTGGATCAAGGTTTTTATTGATTGTACAGTCACTAGGGTGTGTCGGTGATGGAGTTTTTCTTAGTGTAGAGGTAGACATAAGTTAAACGAACTTGTAGGTATTCTACATGTGGAGTCTTGCAGTAGGATATGTAAGCAGAAGATGCTTCAGATTGTACTTAGGTTGATAATAATACATCAATATGCCTCGATGGTGGACGTAACTCTCTGATCAAGTTGGAGACGAATCACTATACATCTTGTGTTATTTACTTTTATGCAGTTTGTTTATTCTGTTCATTCATCGATTGAAAATTACAAAGCAAAAACTGAAATCTGTATAACTCAAGAATTGCTCCATTATACATTACAGTTTTCACATCACTTTGAGAAAAATCAAAAAAATTGAAAAATCCTCAATTTACACCCCCCATCCCGGACATGTTTGGTATCATTTTTGATTTTTGATTTTTTATTTTTTGTTTCATTGTTTGATGAAACAGAAGTGTTTGGTATTGATTTCTGTTTCTCAAACGGATGAAACAGACACATAAAATGAAAAAAAAAAAAATATGGTTTTCACTTTCTGTTTTCAATTTCATTTAAGTACAACATTCGAGATTTCCTTCACACAAAAATATTTTAATTTATGAAATATTTTTGATTTTCGCTAATTTTTTTTCTGTCATTAATTTTGGTTTTCATAATTTTGGACAGCAATACCAAACAACCCTGAGTATTTCCGTGACCAGAAACTTGAAGTCCGTCCCTAAAAAATTACAACATATCATAAATGGAAACTTATGGGATCAAAATTACCCATATATTCTAGCATCACATATTGGTACTCTTTCCCCTTTTATCAGCTTCTACCAACCCTTGGACCATTTCGTTGTTCTTACAATCGTTCAACATCAAAATTCAAATATGCTACTCCTTTTTGGTTCCAACTCTGTCCATCGACTCAAAGAGATCTATCCAGTTTGAAACCAACATTTAGCAGTGTTTGTAGGTTATCGGCAGAGAAAAATAAGACAACTGAGTTAAGTATCCATTCTTGGCTCAATCTATATGAACAAAATTAAGTCTAGCTAGCCTCTCAATATGTGCCAAAGTTGAGTATGGTCCAACAATGCCTACTATTTCATCTCTTCCAAATTTATGTTTATCTCTATGTTATTCTTACGCATATAAAACTCGTATACTCTGAGCATATCCATTTCTCTAAACATAACTTAACACTTCCCTTTCTATATCAAAGCATTCACTTGAAATCAACAAAATGGATGCAACTGCTCAAGATTGCCCAGGTATGTTTTCCTATCAATTTTAGCCTAACATAATTTTTATGATGATAAGGAAGCGGCAAACCGCGCCGCACGTGCATTTTGTTTCAATAAGATATTGGTGTTTGATTTTGTTTTGTTGGTAAACAAACAATCAATACATCAAAAATTGACTACATGGTGAAACCAAATGATTTTATGTCATCCTGAATTTTGGATTTGATTATTTGTTAAAGAATACTCTATCAGAAATTAATGAGTATTGGACAATTTTCCTCCACTTATTCTTCTATTTTGTTCCTCTGTCTAGATAGGATAAAGTTCTTTTAGTCTCAATTTACTAGCATCGACATTGCTAATAATTATTGTGGACATTTGTTGATAAATGTGCAGGCAAGAATGTATGGCCGGAACTTGTAAGAGAAACCGGACAGGCTGCCGCAGCAAAAGTACAGAGAGAGAACAGATTTGTCCGTGTTATAGTATTGCTCGACGGGACTCCAGTGACTAAAGACTTCAGGTGTAACCGGGTTTGGGTTAGGGATAGTGATCCGAGCTCCTCATGTTGGTTAGAGTTTTGATCGCGTCTAGCCGAGACTTGGGACCTCAACTATCATCGTTTTTTTCTCTTTTCAATGAAGACATCAAGATCTTTAAAAAATTTGATGTCTATCGTATTATTTAAAAATTATCTATAATAAAAATAAGAGATATTTAAATTAAGTCAATATGATCGTAAAAAACTATATTTTCCTTCCCATTGCATTTTTCATCTTGTGCATCACACATGAAAATTTGAGAAAAGCCGGCTGTTCACAACCACCAAGATGCGGTTCACGGGGAAGCAAAATGCAATTTATTGTAGTCGACATGGCTGTATCAAAATCAACCCTTTTTTTCTTCCAAGTCCTAACTATAATTAGCATCAATAAATATTCATCACCTATCATTTAAAAAAGAGAAGAAGTATTCATCGTATTCATAGTAACAAAATCCGGATACGGGTTTAATTCGACCAAGATAAATTACAGCAAAAATAAAAAAAGAACGGGAAAAAATCGAAAAAAAAATACAATGATAAATTCGACATGAGAATAATACGGTGATTAGTATAAAAAAACAAAATATGGGATTAATACGGATTTTAAACATGAATACGGGGGGATCGATATTTTTGAAAAACCCTAATTCTTGTGTGAAGATTTTAAGATAGTTTGAGTACATTTAAAAATTCAGGTTTTTTTTCTGTATTTTTACGCGAATTATTCGTGGATTTGGTCACACTGATCATATTTGCACGAGAACTTACAGTCAGGGTTCTTTAACAATGATTTGCACCTGAAGCTTGTTTATGATCCTACAACATGGTTAATTGATCCTAATGCTTTTATATGATAATGCATTCTCGGTTATGGTTATCAATTCAATGCCCGATACAACATGAGCTAGCTCATCACTCCACAGACAACATCTTTTGATGATCAATTCATCAGAAGTCAAATCCATGGCAGAGGAAACATACATTGATTTTTCAGAAAATTCAGGTTAGAGTTGGCTTGAGCTTGGATTGTGGACGATGAAAGTTGATTGGTGAAAACGACAAACAGATTAAGGAAGACATAACCTGATAAAAATATCACATCGAAGTGCCAAGATCCCTCGCAAAGCACGTCATGGTTTCTGCTCTACTATTGCATTTCTTATGATTTAGTTCAGTTGTTTGCAGATAATTGAGTCAGGATCCATAATTTTCACTGTTAATTTGTCAAATAACCTGAGCAGACTACACTTATGTAAGTAACCATCTTTGCTGACAAACTACAAAGCTCGGTTTTTTGGTCCTTCCTCTACTCCAACATTATTTTTGCCGTATCAATTAGTAAGGTAATGAGGATCTAACGGCATTGAAACTATTAAGTGTAGTTAACTTCTGGTCTGAGGCCCTGGCTAGCTATATGCGCTCGATTTGCAAGGGGAGGGCCCTTGGGAAGTCCAGATATGGATAAGCCAATGGTGAATCATCCTTTAGTGCCCATCTACAAAACAAAAGACGTAGATGGTCGCACTTGTTAGTCATTTAAACTAAGATGACTGATTATTACTTCAAATACAATGGAGAGGGACTATATATATACGCAGCAACTTGGACGGAATATAACCTGTAACTGAGGACCAGATGATGCAGGAAACAGGCAACCTCCTCTTTTGCAAGCTCACTCCCTGGACATAGCCGAGCACCACCACCAAACGGCGATACTTTTTTGTTCGTCATGAAGTCCTGTGCAAATAAAGATAGGTTCAGCCAAAAGGATGAAAAATATTAGCATCAAGTGTATAATTATATTGCTCACCCAAGAATGTGGTTCCTACGCAGTTTCACTGTATTGGACTTCTTATTGTAATAAACTACTTCAAGCCAAAGGTGCTCATCTTCCCTTTGCCGCTTGTAACCGAAGGTGGCCATTGGCAGTCTTAAGTGAAAAATAAGCTAGAGATCTGCAGATACTCACATTCCATCTTGAGGGATCAAAATGAGAAGGATCGTGATGAAGTGATGGATCAAGATGTGCCGCGGTGAAAATTGGAAGAACCTTCCATCCTGCCGGAATCACATACCCTGCAAAGAGCGTGTATGACACAGCTTAATTAGTTTTCAGTGCCACAAAAAAATCAATAACCTGTTTCAAAAACTATATATGATGGTTGAGTATAACCATTGAACTTGACGTCTTGAATAGCCTCTCTATGTACAAACTTGACCATGTTTCCCCACCTCAATGCTTCAGATATAACCTGTAGTCACCCAAATGCTTTGTTAGCTACTCAAGGACCTAAATGACAAAACCAAAGTATAATTTGGAAATGAGTCACATTAGAGGTGAATCTCATGTTCTTGTAATCTTCGCAATTCAAGGGCTCTCCCTTATCCTTGCTTTCCCTGATCGCTTGGTGCTCCGCCTGTCAAGGAAACAAAAGCAAACCACAGTATCAGTTATATGTACCAACTGATTCCTTTAAATAGCAGGAGGTGTAGTTAGATGACCTTTAATTGCTGAAGAATACATGGTTCTTGACCAAGAATGTACACAATTGTCGACAGAAGTGTCGAGGTAGTCTCGTATCCTGCAAGAAGAATGTCCATGACGAGACTCATTGCCTCTTCATCGGTCAAGTTTTCAGCATCCAACATCATATCAAAGAAGTCCCCCCTTCCAAGTTCCCTGCTTCTCCTTTCTCTGATAATCTCCTCAAGTTTCAACAGTATTCGTTTTCGGGCTTGTTTAAACTCATGAAGATCTCAAGAGGGTAAGCATAGTATACTAAAGAGTTACGTATCCGCGAGAGAAATATAAGATCACAATGATATTGATATGATATAAGACAGAATACTTGACTTTGTACCTTCACTGCTTTAGCATACGCAGTCCCGGGTACGTTTAAAGGTATGGAGAGGAAACCGTGCATAAAAGTCATAAAATCTTGTAATATATTCAAGGCACATGGCTCTTCTGGTTCAATGCTCAAAACTTGCTTCAGCGTAAGAGTGAACATGAACTGCGAATCAATTTCATATAAAACATGAAATATGATCTAGAACAGCCTAGCTAAATTAAGTAATGAAATTGAACCTAAATTCCTGTATGATCTCTTTGAGGCTATCTTTGTCAATTTTAGCAGAAAGAGGGAGTGACGAGAGGAAAGAAACTTAGCTATTGTTTGCCGGTTCACGAGGGGTCACACTTACTTTTACTACGTCTATGTACCTTACTAATTCATTGGGAGTATTTTTTGATATCTAAATATTATTGTCAGCTATCCTTCCGTTTCGTTAACTCTTCTCTATTTTTGGAATGAATCATTTTTTTCCTTTCCACACAATCCCGCCATTTCCCGCCATTACCTGATTTGTTCCCTCCATTATTTTAAATTCACAAACAAGCGTATATACATGATGGATTCAAAACAAAGTACCTTTCTTGCTTCCTCATGGAAGAGAACCTGAACTTGGTCTTTCCACGACTCGAGCATTGAGAGCGATATCTTCTCAATGCACTGGAGAAACTCCGTGCTTGACCTACACATACTAGCGAATCTCACTACATGGTTCCTCAGCTTCTTGTGAAGTTCTCCGGATGTTGTTAGAACTGACAACTTCCCTAAGATACCATGCATGGCCTTTGGATAGCTTCCGCAAAACAGCTTCTCTTCATTTTGCAAAACAAATAAATTGAGCTCGTGATCGCAGGAAACAATGGTTGAGCAGCCGAAGAGACGAGACTTGAAAACTTTCCCGTACCTAAAGTTTTACACACCTTGATATCAATTATCAACCGAGAATTCTAAGTCAAAGAAAGAGGTTATCACCTCCATCTAATATATATAGGAAAGCCATAAGAAGAATTGTTTAATTGCTGAAAAAGGATATATAATATGGTAAGGGAGGCAGCTGAAACAACAGATTCAAACACAAAATAACAGTTTTAAAAAAAAATCAAAATTTGGAAAAAAAACCTAAACAGTTATATTTAAAAGGGAAAAAAAAAACAGAGAAGTAGGATTGCATCATCCGAGAAGTAGGATTGAAAAAAAAAAAAAACAAAAAACAGACGAGATCCTGTTAGCTACTGTTGCAGCAACCCCTCTCTCCCCTATGAGTATTACTTTATGGAACGTATTCAAATATGTAGATGTTGACTTACTTTGAGCATTTCTCTTCTAAATAACTTCCCAAGGAATTCGGCGAATGTGGCTTCAAGAACGCGATGGTCTCCCCCAACAAGGGCCACCCCATCGTCCCCTGAGGCAAATCAGCACAACGAGGATATCTTTGCAAAAGAAAGACGACTAAAAAAAGAGCTGTTGTGTAGATTAGTGCAGCAATGACATTGTATTCATCTATAGCCATGTCACTGAATTCAACTGGTATCGAAAAATTGGTGTTTCCTAGTTACGTCAAAAAATATGCATGCATGCTGCCTGAATTTGCAACTCAGAATTACTAAAGGTAGATCAAAGGAAAGGGTAGATTGTGTGATCTGTCTTGCATTAAGTATGACTATAAGGTTTTAATTGGAAGAGGATCTACCGGATATCGCCAACAATAAAGAGGAATTCCTCTTTATCGCTAACGAATCTGTAGATTTAGTGACCATGACTCTGCATGATAAGTTGATAACTACCTGCTGACTATGCAATGTAGGTACATATCTATTACGTTTTTGTAATCTTGAAAACCATATCTATGAAAATCAATGGTGTACATGGACGACATGATCTTAAACTGGGTCATTTCATGTTGTCATCTAACATTCTAGTTATTGGGTTTCTGGTTAACATATTGCCGGAAACTTCTAATACTACGCCTTGGTTAAAAAAAAGGAAAAAAAGAAACGAGAGCCGTCTTCAACATTTATATGAAAATAAGTTGGAAAATGAGAGAGACTGACAAACGGGGCAACATTTTTCACATTCGTTTAATGGAGAAATTGTTTTGGGAAGAGAAAAGAAATTGTTTTGGGAAGAGAAGCAGAACAAGATATCATGTGAGAATATATGTGACGGACGGGAATAACAGAATTCAGAGGAGAGAGTGGAAAGAATATTTCAGTGTTGGCGCAAGCCCCTTATCGCCACCACAATTATTACAATATTAAACATATGGCAGAGATGCATAACCTTCCGTGACTAGCACTACTAAGCAAGGAAAATTAAAATCCAAATATTAGGAAACAAACGAGCATATAAATTACCTTCCCTTCATTCTTGCCCTCAAGAATAAGACCCATACGCCCAGCTCGAACCACGAGGGAAACAACATTGCAGCTGTAGAAATTTTCCCCTAGTTGCTTCTTTTATGAAACGGCATTATCTATTCACCTCCACCGTTTGGCAGTCATCTTGCGATAACTTTGTGAGCAGATTCTGTGAGCTGAAGCATAAGGAAAATGTAGGTCACAACAAAAATTTCAGATCTCAAGTTCATGATAAAATGAATTCACATCTGATTTTGTACATTTTACACTGCCACCAACATACACATTACAAACCCATCAGGAAAATTTTGTGTACAACAAGACAACATGAATCAGCGCCTAAATGACATACAAAGTGTTACATATCAACTAGTATTGTAAATTTTTTGTGCAAAACACCAAGACGACAATGTGGATCAGCACCTGCATGGCATACAAATCGTTCCATATCAACCAGTAGGGGAAAACCAACTCCCCCAGTCCTCAGCAGCAGCAAATCACCGGCTTCCCATTTGTACCGTTCTACGAAGATCCTCTATCATTTCTCAGTTTCAGTCCCAAAGGCGAATGCTACCCTCCCAAAAAATAAAATAAAAGAAGAAGAAGAAGAAAGAAACTATCATATCCCAAGTGAATTCTCGATTCCTGTTTCCATCTATTATGCACCATCAGCTCTTCCCATATTTCCCTCCATTGTGGTCCTTTCCATCGTCACACTTCAAGCTCTTCATCGTCAGGCAATACAACAGCCAATAAGGAATATTTTACCCGAAGAGAGATTTTACCCTTCTCAACAACGAGTCTCGCCCCGGACACAACCCAATATCCTGGGGTTTCCTGTGGACCTCTTGTCATCTCTGTAGTATCTACAAACTTCAATAATTTGGGTGCCTGGACAGGTACAGGAGGCCCTCCAGGGTAGACGGCAGAGTTGATGTTCACATCGGCTGGCTGTGGAGGTGGTGGCCTCGGAACTGATGAAAAATGATGACTTATAAGTGTCGAGATAAGACCGGATTTTCGTGGGATAGCTGATGATCCATCCCATTCTGGCTGCTTTACCATAGTGGCTCCAACAACGGTAGAGAAACGGAGTCGGAGGAAAAGGACCTTTTTGAAGCCATGATCACTGACCTCTAGTTGAGCTCCGGTGACAATGGAGAGATCTTCATCAGAATCCACTGGAGCTGTGCAAACATGAGAGAAGTTCTTCCAGTCGACTTTTTCGTAGTAGCTACGCGCATACGATGCTTGCCGGAAGTTCTCGCTTGGATCATCTAGCAGTTGAAAGATCTTAGGAAGAGAAGATAGGTGCTGCACGTGAATAGCCAGCCGGTTGCTTTTCTTGCCTTCAAGGTAAAGTCGTAAGCCAGTCACTGGTCGCTTGCCAACATCAACCTGCCACAATAGGTCAGAGTAAGATTTCTTTAGTTTTTCTAGTATTTATTTAAGTGAAAAGTTACACCGTGAGCAATTTTCCCTTTCAGGAAATGGTAAGATATAAATGTTCATGTAGAACCTACAAGCTTTGGCTAATTCGACGATGATGGAGAGAGCTTGCACACTTGGGAAGTAGAAAGGGGCAATTATAGTACTCCCTCCATCCCATGAAAACTACAACTTGACTTTTGACACTATTTTGTATGTATTTTGACTAGTTTCGTTTTATCATTAGACGACATAAAAATAAAACTTTTTTAGTCCAGGTTATACTGCACAACAAGAACTATCACTAGTGTTTCACGAAAATTTTATAAAAAAACACCATTTGATCGTCCCGAGATGCGGAAAAAAGTTCACCTTGAGGGAGTATTATTCTTCACGAACCTTGAAGGTGAATTATACTATTCTACTATTCTTGAACAACTTGGAGCCAGGCAACAAATTTTAAATAAGAATTCCAGCACTCAGAAGGTTTTTTTTTTTTTTTTTTTGATGCAAGGATTTCTGCAGAAGAAATTAATTAATACCGATGAGCCACGTCTATGTCAGTGAATGGAAATAAAAAATCTCAATCGAAATCATGTATTTCGCCTAGTTCCTAGGTTGAAGATCAGTCTAGTTGTAAAGGATAAAGTTGGAAAAAAAATCCCTCTTTCTCATAAAACATGCAATAGTTACTTATCTGAGTTATCCCCCCAAAAAAAAAAAAAAAAAAAAAAAAAAATATTCTTCTGGTAAACTTTTCACCTCAAAAAATACCAAATCATAATTCTCCGCTACGTAACATTCTATTATCTTCTCTCAACTTCTACAATAAATCCATTACCACTATAAAATATATGGATTTTTTAATATAATCCAATCAACGAAAATTCAACACATAAAACCCTATGCCGTGTCAAAATGTTGCAACTAATTTCAGATATAGGGAGTAACTTTTTTGGGTCAACTAAAAAATAATGAATTTTACTTAAGATTCAACATCCTGTAGCAAGCATAAACCTAACCCAACAGAAAGAATATTCCTTCATTCCCTGTACAAGACACCTGTAGATATTGTCATCTCAACTAAACTGAGTTACTGAACATCAACAAATAGGTCCAAACTCCCAAGGTTCCATCAAGTGAGGTCAGTAACATTAACACGAGACAAGTCAACTTCACTCCGATATTCAAACACTACAAAAAAAGAAGACAGTTTTCCAATGGAATAAGAAACGCCGTCACAAATTTTCCGACCAACGAACAGGTTTCTCTTGCAAATATGTTGTCTTTCTTGGAGTTGATTCCTCTAACACATTACCCGAAATTACAATATACAGACTTTAATGTTTGCATATGAAATATGTTGTTGTACAGTCGAGGACAATGCCATAATTAGAATTCACTAGCCGTATATATTTCATTTGGCTTGTCCCGGAATGACGATGGTCCTGCTAACAGTTCATTGTCCAGAAG
>JAOVYX010004285.1:0-10353 GCA_035668315.1 Drosera spatulata
GGGGGGGGTCACGTCCTTCCCCTGACCCCCACATGCGTCCGCCAGTTATACCAACAAGGCTCATACAATTATATAAACAAATATCTTCATGTGTAAAGGGTTGTCATGGAGTCGACAATGTTTACTCCTAAGATGGACTGACAAGAAAAAAGAAGTGAGAACTGAGAAGTCATAACTCCCCAAAGACAAATCATACAACAATGATATTAAGGAAGTCCAAACAAATTTTGAACTTGACCAATTGAACTGGGTTGCTGAGCATAGATGTTCGGTTGCTTGCTGTTGGCATCTTGGTCACTATTTTTGTGTTCTTGGATATTCATTAGGGACTAAGTTAAATTTGATGTCGGTGTAGTTTTTTATTTTGATGTGTATATATAATAATTTAACAAATCCAGTTGCCCTTTGTCTAATACAAAAGATAATACTCTATATGTCCCATATAAATTGCAACCCTTTGACTTGACACGAAAATCTAAAAAATAGGGGTGTTTTAGTATTTTTGGTGGGAAAAATTTTGCAAATATAATAACATTGTAATTTTTGAGGGACATCCAAAAAAAAAAAGTGTTGTAATTTATGTGGAACATTCCAAAAAAAAAAAGTGTTGCAATTTATGTGCGACGGAGGTAGTACATAGATATTTTTGTTTAATTAAATTACATTATGGCTATCACAAATAACTATTCCTAGAATCTTTTGTTAGTTAGACTTACACTATTTTTATCTTAAAGTACAATCAAAGATGGCTCTGGCTTTACTATTAACTTCTGATCCTATCTCATCAAACTAAGCCCTTTTTTAATAGCCCAAATCTCGATTCGGATCATAGAATCCTACGATCATGGAATAGGATAATGATCTAAATCCCTCTAAGAATCCTTCTTTGACAGGATCACAATAGGATAGATAGAATCCAAATAGGATAGGTAGAATTGATGGAATCGCTCAGGGTGTACAAGAAATTTTAATATATAAACTTTACACCTAGTTATTTTAAAGCATGACAAGTTTAAAATTATTGAAGATATTGATGAGCCCAACAACAACATTGCTCAAGAGCCAAATGATACTTCTAAATCTTCCGTGTAAGAATGACAATAGAGTAATTGAACTATTGAATGTAATGCAATACGGCATACTATAAAACTAATGTTGACAAGGCTATTGGTAATCGTAAAAAATTCTTCTCATGATCATGGATTCGATCGAAAAAGAAAATAATAGTTGGTTAACTGGTGTTATGAATCTTGATATGGATTAGAGCTGTTAAAGTTGAAGTCATCATAATAATATTACTCGTCTCATTAAATAAACTTTAGAAATAAATTTATTTAATCTCTTTTTTTTTTATTTTAACTTTGGTACAACTTTGTTTGGTTAATATATAAATAAATAAATAAATAAATCTTCTTGTTTAATGAAATTGAGAGAATATCAATAAGTCAATTTTCTGAACTCAGTTACCAATAAGTCATATCAAAAAAAAAATTTACCAATCAATCACCAAATCAAATCTTTAAAGTGATTAAGAAAAGGAATGATTTGATGATTCTTTGTTTTTGAAAAAAATATAAAAAATCAAATGATAATTAAAAATTTATGGGTGACCTTTTGAAAAATAAGTTTGAAAAAGGTGATCTATTGGTAATTTCACTATGAAATTTTTTCCATAATTAAAAGTCAAATTCATGCTCAATCTTACAAAATACAATGTTACATAAAAATATTGCAAAATATTAACATACATATGACCTACGTAGAATCTTCCTAGTTCCGAACCTATGATCTGATTCTATCAATCAAAAATCGATCCTAGGTAAAATCTCGATTCTGATTCAATCTATATATTTACACCACTTGTCCCTTTAACTA
This sequence comes from Drosera spatulata, assembly GCA_035668315.1. NCBI lineage: Eukaryota > Viridiplantae > Streptophyta > Magnoliopsida > Caryophyllales > Droseraceae > Drosera > Drosera spatulata. The sequence continues at coordinate 1,876 of JAOVYX010004285.1, forward strand.
ACTCTACATCTACTTAGCTCGAATATTTATTAAAGGTCTTTTCTTGTCGAGATCACCAGCGTAAACATAGTCAATAAACTCAATTGTCGGTTCCACTTGTATGATTCATACCAATCCAACAATTGATAAATACTTGTCTGCAGCAGCACACGCTGCTGTAAATACAGCAAGCTCCTAAATTTATACTGGAACTTGATAAATTATATTGTAAGTTTGTGAATTTGAACATCAGATTTTATCATATATTTATATCTGACAGCATGCATTCAACAACCCGCAACTTAAATTGTTCGAGTTATGGTCTAGTTTTCGAACCTGCTGCTTCAGCACCAATGAAACCGTACCAATTTTACAATGTTAAATGCACGGTAAGGTGTTTGTTCTGAGTCAACTATCATGTCAGTTACACCTATCTGCATGTGGTGGGGCAGTTAGGTTCTGATCAGAAGCAGGAGTACGGATTGAGATGCAACTTGAGCATGCTGTCGCGGTGGCATCTTGAGCACTTGAGCAGCATAGAAAGATTTTATGAAATCATGCTGAAGTAACTGATAAGTATGTACACTGCTGGTTTATAATCCGTGTCTGCTTCATTGTTGAATATGGTGAATTGACAGTCCGATATATTTATTTCATGTCATAGAAGTGTGGTATGCTATTCTGCTTTTTATTAAATTGTTGTTTAAACTTTTGCGGCACTGAACTTTTGTACTATGTTGTAGGGAAGGGGCGAAAGTAATCTGGAACTATGTAGACAGGATATTGGGGCAACCCTCATTGGTCAGGGAGACTTCTAGAGGGAAGTATCCGTGGTCTGGTTTGTTCCGTACCAAAACAAAAGGAAGTGGTTTGGGAGAGGTTATTCTACATCCTACCCTTCAGAAGAGAGTTGAACAGCTAGCCAATGCGACTGCAAACACAAAAGCTAATCAGGCACCGTTCCGTAATATGCTCTTCTATGGCCCTCCAGGAACTGGGAAAACAATGGTCGCTAGAGAGCTCGCTCGTAATTCTGTATGACACCTTGTTCCCTAATTTCTTAACAATTGCTCATTTATCTGTATCAAATTTCGATTCTACGGTTCACATGCTAACCAGAATGGTGACCAACTCTAGAATGGCCCTAATAGAACCCAATTTTCATCTCGGTTGTCCATCCATGTGGGTCTAGGATGTTGGTTTTTCACAATCGTTTCAGTGTTGCAATATGTTTCTGTTCGTTTTTGTCATTGCTCTCATTCATTTCCATTTTGTCTTTTCCAATTAGGGATTGGAGTATGCACTGATGACCGGCGGAGACGTGGCACCACTAGGTTCACAAGCTGTTACGAAATTACATCAGTTATTTGATTGGGCTAAGAAGTCAAACAAGGGTTTATTATTATTCATAGATGAAGCGGATGCATTTTTGTGCGAGTAAGTAATACTGAATCCATGTGAAATTCTATTCGAACATTACTTGTGATCTAAAGCACCAATGATGTTAAAAATGTAGCTACTCTGCATGTCCTTTTTCGTCACAACTGTCCATGCTGAAGTCTTATATATCAGTGTTCAAATGGAGGCCCAGCTTGCCATGTAGGTGGCTCCTTGTCTCCGGCGATGCCTAATAGGCCTAAACATGCCTTTCCCATAACATTTTGTTTTGTGGAAACTGAATTATAGATACTTCTTTAGCTTTGGATATATGTTTCTTCTTGTCCTTTTCATCCTTAGCTTACACGTCATTACATAATATTCCCTTCGTCCCACAAAAAATGCAGCACTTGTCTTTTTAGGTTGCCCCACAAAAAATATACATTTTCTTTTTTGGAAATTTTCTTCTACAAAAAATTTCATTCCCCTCCCGTGCTTCTCTGAGTGGCTATAATAAAACTCACTGACACCACAAAAAATAAAGGTCTTTTTGAAAAATCAACAAAGTATCTATGCATACATGAAAACCCAATCCAAGTAAATTGGTTGCATTCTTCAGGGGAGGAGAGTACAAGATTAGTACTTCGAATATAATTCCTCACAGTAGAATTTGCTGGTCTAAGTCGATGTATAGAAGTTCATATAATTGGATAAAAGTTCGGTTTGATGTTGTATTAGTCTATATATTTTCAAAAAAACGGTGCTGCACTTGATGCAACCAAAAAAGTTGTAGCCCCACTCATATGTTCTGTTATAAAAAATTATTTTAAGAATTTGAAAATTTAAATTTTAAAAAAGTGATTGTCATATTTGAATTTGTGAGGGGGCTATAGCTTTTTTGGTTGCATCAACTACAATCCTCCACATCCTCATATTTTACCTATCAATAGAACTTTTTAGGTAATTTTGCGAGCAGCAGGCTAGGAATCGCTTGGCATCCAAGGAGCTAATAGGTTGCTTGGTTGTCCATTGTCACTGTAAAACCTAAAGTTCTAATTGTTGCCAAGAGTTCTTATTCAGTACAGACATGAATGACCTAATGGTTATGTTACAGTGATTTTCATATGGAAAACTTGAGTTGTTGAACTTTTGCAGGCGCAATAAAACATACATGAGTGAAGCCCAGAGGAGCGCTCTAAATGCTCTCCTTGCCAGAACTGGCGACCAGTCAAAAGACGTTGTGCTAGCCCTAGCCACAAACCGCCCCAGTGATCTTGATTCAGCAGTATCTAACCGTATAGATGAAATGCTTGAGTTCCCATTACCGGGAGAAGAGGAGCGTTTTAAGCTTCTCAAGCTTTACCTGGACAAGTACATAGTCCAAGCCGGAGCAGGAAAACCTGGTTTGCTTCACCGATGGTTCAAAAAGTCGCCACAAAAGATAGAGATGAAGGGATTGACGGATGATATCTTAAAAGAAGCTGCAGCCAGGACTGAGGGATTCTCAGGAAGGGAGATTGCCAAGCTGATGGCTAGTGTTCAAGCAGCCGTTTATGGTAGCGAGAATTGTGTTCTTGACCCTCAGCTGTTTCGCGAAGTCGTAGATTATAAAGTCGCAGAACAACAACAGAGGAGGAAGCTAGCTGCTCGTGCAGGGGGTAGTTCCTGATTCTTTACCATGTTGTAGGCAGTTTTTGTGGTATTAGCTAGCAGTGATGCCTTGATTTTCTGATCCTAAGACATGCTCCCTGTGTTGTCTGGTCTGAGAATTTGATGGTGACCATCATATCTATCATTTTGCCATCCGGCGATGGAAAAATTTTGCAATAACATGCTTTTTCCTACGGCTGAGATTATCAAAACATGTATGGATCTTGCTGTTCTGAATGATGAGATGAATTCGATGCATGGTTCAACTTCAATCCGGACAGATGCTATCACTCTTGTGCAAAGTAGCTTAGCAACAACCCAGAAACATCAAACTTGTATATAGTGTTTCATTTGAGATGGAATAATACAGACAACTAATGCGTCATTAGACTGCAAACAGACTCAAATGGGTACATTATTTGAATGGCGGAACCAAGCATCAACAGGAAGCCACCCGATCTTTAGTAACAAGTACATTTCTTTAGCACTCCACTCCTGTCATACTGAGAGGAAGCAATGAAATGCAGCTAATGATGATGGTCTTGAACAAAACGCAGGCCGCAGTACTTGCAGATAGCTGGCTCAGCCTTGTCAAGGCATATAAATTCAATTGGATGACCCAAGGCAGGATTAGCATCTGTCACCAAATAATGGAAAAGAAAGAGGCAAACAATGTGAGATCCAACTGCTCTGCAAAAAAGCCATAAGCCATTTTCCTCATTTGCAAGTCAGACGATGATAAACAATGATATGAGAAATGAAACATGCATGGGATGAGAAATTTCGCTAATATCACAATTGCTGTTCATTCGCTAGAGTAAGTTTCTGTGCCCATTTTACAAGGCAACATATCTATTAAAGCAACAAAACCAAAAAAAAAAAAAACGAACCTCCCTCACACGCAACTATCCGGCCTTCCACCTTAATAGGAGGTACTTCGTTTATCAATTGCATGGGAGACTTCTTGCTTGTATCCTGCTCGATGTAGTATCAAAAGTGCTGGTCAGATACAAAAGAAAGCTACAACAAACAAAATATTGCTTCTTTATATATATAATTTAGAGTACATTGGCCAGAGCCCATGATATCTGAAATCTCAATGTACGGGCAAACAAAACATTGCTTTGATACAACAGAGCACGCCAGATCTTGTACGACAAACTTATAAGCAGAAACTGATGGCGTAAACTAAACTCTCTGTCTATGCTCGACAGTAGGTGTCAACTATAGTCTCCAACATAATGGCTAAACCGGCTTGAACATCACGCATTACCAATGCACCGGCCTTCTCCTACTGCCTCAGGCACAACCAAACAAACAACTCTTGGAGCCTCTCGAGAAGAGAAAACAAATTTATTGATTCAAGAACATTAAGTTCAACCTGCTTAGTGGCATGAGCAGTGCAACGGGATGAAGAGAAGCAATTCAAAAGCTCCATCGCACAACATCAGTAAAGAGGACAAAGCTATACTCATATAGAGGCCCTTGCTATAGCAGTTTACTACTTTCTTGAGCAAAAAAAAGAAGGATATCCGTTTCTTCCAAGGTGGTCCTCGTACTTGGAGTTTAGATTTTTGCAGGTGGAACAGCTGATTCTTGGCAATAACAGAGGAAAAAAAAGGGGTGTCACACAGCAGGAGAATAGCAGTTTTCAGTACTCCTGTCAGTATCACACCTTCCTCTTGACCCAAATTGCTGAAGATCCTCTTACAATTTTCTTTACACAAGGAGCATCCATTTTGGAAAATCCTTCCATTTCATTTCACCCCAAATCACATAGATTGCAGCCGTGCAGCATAGCAGTTCTAAATTTTTCTGTCTATATCACAACTTCCTCACTAGAGCCAAATTGCTAATTATCCTCTTAGAATTTTGTTTAGATGAAGAGCAGGTTTTTTGGAAGATTTTTAATTTCTTTCACCCCAAATCACATAGATTATAGCTGGGGCCTGAGAGAACTTTTCTTTCTCTTCTCGCAAAATCAGACCTCAACCCTTTTTTTTCTTCTTCTTTTTTTTTTTTTTTCCCTATTTTGGATAAAGGACCTCACCCTTCTTAATCTAACAAAACCACACAACCCAAATTGACCATGATGTACTGGCGCATTTCTCTTTCCAATTGCTATGAATGTTGTCTATCAGTGCCTCGCCAAAAACACACTGAAAGAAGAGATATTACCAGCTTTCTGCACCAGAGCTGCATAAATACTAGTGTCTTCATCAACATTCAATAAGACCCATCTGCTACAGATTATCCCTTGTACAAAACCTATACTTCATAATGAGCCATTGGATGAAATTGTTCACGAGCCTCACATCTAAATGCCAAAGACCTTTCCACCATGGCAGAAAATAATAACCCATGCAGATGCCAAGAGCACACTCCCTTTTAGCCTCCCTTCATGAATCCATTTACTTATGTCTCCTTCATATTAAGGAAGAAAGGTATCCCTAGGATAGAAGAGTTTCTCATCTCAAAGGCCATGATGGTCTCTTCCGTATATCCCAGATATCTATTCTTTCAGTGGTACTCATCCACTCATAACTCAATTCACCCACAGTCCATCTTTTCTCAGTGCTAACGCCGAAGAATGCTTAAGCATCGAGAGATTATCCTTTCTACCAGCTTGTTTAGATCCAAGACCCATGCTTATGTGGTTTGCATACCTCCTCCCATGCCCCCTAGCCTTTGTGCTTACTTACTGCGATTGTTGACCATAAGAAAGCTCCAGATTTAGTACCAATATCCATAAGCACAGCCTCAAGAATAACCAAAATCTAACATCAATTGAAATGAATGAATAGGAGAGTAGCTGCCACTAGCTGCAATAGGCCAGCATTAATAGAAGCCTAGTCTACTTAAATGTTATCTAACAAGAATCCTATCTAGGGCTTGAACTGATATATATATATATAGGCCTGTTTCGTATCCCTCTGCCCTTAGTAACCTGGCCTTCTCAGCAACATTAACCACAAGAAGGAAAAAAAAAATGGAATCCTTATTTGAAATCCATAGTACAGCTACTAGTGCTAATCTGTAGAGTCATCAAGTCATCAGCTAAAGAGAGATCAATGAGCTGAACCCTCCCGTCTTCAGGGTGAGAACAAAAGCTTTCTTTTGTTGTCGTTTTCAAGCTTTGAACTGGGTAGTACTTACTAAGAACAAAGATATATAAGGATATAGAATCCTCACCCTTAATCTTCTCCTAGCTTCTAATAAACCACATCACCAATTCTACTAATGGAAAGTCAAGGAGAGGAGAGGCAAGCCTACTTCTACTTCTGAATGATAGCAAGCCTATCATATTCTTTCCAAACGCCAATTTTCGCAATACATCTAGGATCAATCTCCTTCATACAATATCTATCAACAATTGATCTTTCCTTCACAAAGGGACTCAGGGTGAATTCAGTGACATTGTCAATTCTAATAATGAAAAGCCAGGTCAGTTGAGGAGTGATCAATTGTTGAAGAAGTTCAAGATAGCCTCCAAGACTTCATTGTCAATGATATCCCAAGCACTCTTGAAAGGTCATTATCTAGCATATTCTTCTCTTCATCACACGACGAGAAGGGTCCATTGTCGAACGGTTTCTCTCCATGATGCATTCCCCCATGTAAGGCCTGGTAATAGCTTATAATCTCCTCATTGATCTCCTTTTACATGCGACCTTTACATTCAAGTTCTAACTTCTTAATTATTCCTAAATTGTCGTATATTTGCCCTATTTTCCGAATAGAGATAAATAGCTCGATTAAATTGCATAGTCATCTAACCCTAGAAATCGTATCGCAACAACTCATCGACACATTTACCAATCCAAATAATACAACTACATTGAGAGGTGTTCGCACGATGGATACTGACATCAAAGGGATTCATTCGACAACAAAGCGAGAATGAAAACACATATACCTGCATCCATTTAGCGGTGTGGGAGGTGACGATGTCTCCACCGAAGATGCTGAAACTTCTAGCGTTGTTGAATGGCAGATTAACGGTGGATCTCGATAGGGTTCTAAGCAGGCTCGTCGCCATCTTTTTCCCTCCGATTGGTATGTTTGTGAGGGAAACTAAGGAGTGATTTTGCTCGGAGAAGCTTTGGCGATGACCGACGACCGAACCGGCCTGTTTTTGGGGAAGTCTCCACAAGGCCCAATAATTATTGATGCTGCTACATACAATGAATTTATGGTAGTGACTAAATTCAAATATAAAAAAAACTAATTTTAAAACATATTTGATCATAAAAAATTAACTTATAAAGAAGGAAAATTATGTTAAAATTAACGATTTTTTCTCTCGATTTAGTTTTACCCTTAATTTCTCAAACACACCTCATTTCATTTTGATAGTCTCCTTCTTATTGATACATATAGTTATTGTTATCAGATTGATCTGGTCGGTTCAACTAATTAAATCGTCAAGTCTGTTTGATTAAAAAATTGAATCCATAATTGACTTGATCAAATCTGACAAAAATCAATTGAACTTGAGTTTTTCAACGGATTGAACCGTTAGATTTAATTATAAAAAAATTAAGATACTCAGAAAGAAAATACATATGACTTATATAATGGAGTAACTTTTTTGAACATATATTAATGAAAGTATATTACTATTCAGCTTTGTAGGGGTTGATTTTTACCAAAAATAAAAAGATTCTATGAAATATTTTATATCCATGATTCCATGAAACTTAATTTATGGTTAAAAAAAATTACATAAGATGGTTGATTTTAAATCAACCTTATTATTCCGTTATTATTAATATAAGGCGTTATGAAATATAATACTATCATTATGTATTGTTAAGGATCAATGCATGATGAAGATTAAATGAGTTAAGAATTTTAAAAAAATCTTCACCGTTGGATTTGTCCTATCAACACACAACTTTCAACAAATTCCCTTTTTCGTTAATATAAATATAGTAATATCAAATCATTTGAACCATCGATTCCAACAGTTGAATCAATGACTCATTGATCTGAGATCTTAACCGGGTCGATGCAATATAAGAGTTCTTCTTATGTCCCATTCAAATTATAATAGTATATTTAATATTAGTTTAAGGAGTTTCATTTTTTTATCAAATTATGTTTGATAGTCATGACACTACAAAAATTCTTCGTTTTAGCGACGGAAAAATTCCGTCGCTAAAACTAAAATATCCGTCGCTAATGTCTTTTAGCGACGGATTTGAGACGGAAATAGTCCGTCGCTAAATACTTAATTTAGCGACGGATCCGTCTCTAAAACATAAATTAGCGACGGATCCGTCTCTAAAAAGAAGAAAAATCAACGACGGATTGACTTTTTCGTCTCTAAAATGAGAATTTCGGTGTCCACATATTTAGCGACGGATTTCCGTCGCTGAAATGCTGTAAAACTTAGCGACGGATTCCGTCGCTGATATTCTTCAAACATTAGCGACGGATTCCGTCGCTGAAAGTCTGCCAACATTAGCG
>JAOVYX010004286.1:0-10351 GCA_035668315.1 Drosera spatulata
CACAAGATGAGATGAACACATGGAAGCTTAAAAAGAAGGCCGCACGTGTATCGCTACAGATCAATTTCTGATTTTTTCTTTTCAACCTACTACCGATAGAGCATATACTCCCCGTCCCATATATTCATTTCATCTCATACATTTTAAAATCCAATTTAATAAGATATTTTTACGAAATTATTATAAGATTATAATGATTGGATAAGTTATGAATTTTAATCCTGTGTTAGTTTGAGATTCTTTTGATATCATTAAGAACAAAAACGAAATCCGTCGAATTACGTGTCATCGCATTTTATTGGGATGGAGAGAGCATTTTATAACAAGTACGTATTTTATATTATTTGATACGCATGAATATAAGTTTTATTTTTATATCAAATTATGTCTGATCATTCCATAACATGTATTAACTTGAAGTACGTAAATTACACAATCATTGATGCTTTACGATAAATTTACAAAAAAAAAAAAACTACGTTTAATCGTTGTTTTACGCATGTCAAACTTTGCATCGACGCACATACAAAGTCAAAACGTTGCAATATATATGGGTCGAAGGGAGTGTATATTTACACAAAGGTTTCCTTATATTAACAACTCAACCTGATTTTAATACATCAATAGAATTTTATTAGAATTTATTATATTTTTTGAGTAATTACATATAATTTTTTTTAATAAATATTTAAAAAATTTGTTTTTAACTTTATACTTCGGGAAGTCTATTATTGAGCATAATAAATATGATTATTATTGTTTTTGAACTAATATGTACTCTATCCAATGGGCAGGCTTATCGATTTATTCAAAGTTTGACTCGCGCGCAATGACAATCAAATGTAGTTTTTTTTTTTGTAAATTTTTCGTGAAACATCAATGGTTGGGTAAGTTACGTCCTTCAACCTAATACATGTTGCGAGACGATCAGACGTGATTTGATATAAAAACAAGACTTGTGTTCATGCATATATAATAGTGCAAACTGCGTATATATTGTAATTAAATTGGGACAGAGAGAGTATATTATTTAAGAGTATTATTAAATTTTGTATTGATTCATAATAAAAGGGAACAAGAATATGATATTCATTCTTATAAGAAATAAATTATCCAACTTTGATTTTAAGTTTTTATTCTAATCACATAAAAATTTTGTTTGATCAATTGTGATGATAACTTAAATTAAAGAGCAGGCATAAACTATTTATATTTATATTTTATATTTTTAATTTTTTTACAAATTTGAAACATATTGGATTTTATGAAAAATAAAGTTTCAATATATATAAAATATATTTAATTTATAATCATAAATAAAAAGCATTTAATACATGACCAACCAAACTTGATACCAAAAACACCAAATTTTAATACCAAGAAATGTAAATGTACTTTTATATATTTAAATAGATACTCATTTTGATTTTTATAGTTTATAGAGAAAGAGGGGGTAATGCCTTAAACGTCGGCAAGACTATGACTTCCTTGTCTTTAAAACCAGCCATTACGCGTTACTAAGAGCCTCCGATATCATCTAGTTTCATATATATATATAAGTCACATACCCACAGTTTATCGTTCACGGATTGTAATCGATTTTAAAACGTAATTCAAACTTATATTGGATATTTTTGCCCAATTAATCTATCGGTTCGTCGCTGGTTCTATAGCAACGGCGTAGTGGCTGCTCCAATATTGTAAATAATGATAACTTGAAGAATTTAGGAAAAATTCCCAAAAAAAATCCAAAAAAATAAATAAATTTTCAACCAATACAAACTGGTAAAATAATTCCCATCCAATACATGTTTTAATTACTCTAAAACCAAAATCGCCCAAACCCACGATAAAGAAACAAAGACGCACTGACCCAACCTATTCGCATTCCAAATCGAAAATCAAAACCAAATCAAATCCACTCTCGAATCCAAATCGAGGCTCAAATTCGATTCAACTCAACAATCTCAAGAGGCACATTGTTTTCAACAACCAATCCAAACGAAAAAAAGGTGAAATTGATAAAATAGGTTTTGTTGTTCAAATTTTGGAAAGAACACAGAATTCAATTGATATATCAATTAATGCATGCATGAATTCAATCAAAATAATTCCAAATTATCTATATTTTGATATTTATATTCAAAAAAATAGAGTGCCTTTAGAACTAAATCAGTACGCCTTGTTCAAATCCCTAGGTCGAATGTGTTTGAACCCTAATTTCATTGTTTGAAGTCATATTAATTCATAATTTATTGGAAGCAATGTTAATTATCACCGTTTTTATATTGAGAAGGGCACACTGTTAAGTGTCCTGTTGTTTAACATCAAAGAAAAGGAACATTTTAATGAGGCGTACTGTATGTTATTAACAAGGCGGACTGTTCATTAATCAAGTACATTAAACGATAATTTCCTAAGGCGCAGTGGTCAATAGTTGTACATGAATTGGCACACTGTTTAAATATTAAACGTGAATTGTTTAATAATTTAACAATCCCGCCCTCTTTTAAGTCCAAAGACGCACTGTTCTAATTACTAAGGCCAAAGTAAATCAGCATTTTAATGGGACGCACTGTATGTGTAACACCACGATAATTTATTAATAATAATTACGTGACGTCATTGCCGCTACAGATCGAAATCCATAGCATAATTTGTTATTATAACCCAAGTACATTACAATTAATATTATTCGTATATCGTTATCATCAACCCTTACACTGACAATAGTTATCAATCCATCAATCACCCCATACTCAATCCTCATCTCCCAAACTCACCGCAACCTACAGATCATCGTCTCAACACAATCCCAAACTCCATCGTTTCACATCATCAATCAGCAGGATATCACAAACATTCTCAGATCACAACCAAGGGTTTCAGGAGGGGGTTGGGTTACCTACGAGGAATTGGCGGTGGCAGTTGACTGTCTGGCTGGACCCGGCATCTGACGGCGACGGCGGTATGGCCTGGAAGCTGGCTGCAGTAGGGGTGCGTCGTGGCAGGCGGCTGAGGGCGGTGGCTGACCGGGTGGGGCTCGACGGCGACGGTGGCTCTGCGGCGGCTGGCTGGGACTGTTCGTGGCGACCGAGGCAGCTGAGCGGGCCGGCTGGTGGGCGTCAGCCAACGGCGACTGGCAGGAAGGCAGTGGCGGCAACTCTGGCTGGCGGTAAGGGCTACGGTGGCGGCTACTCCGGCAAGCTGACGGCGGCGATGGCACAGGGCAGCAGCGACGGTGGCTGAGGCGAGGGGCAGGGGAGGAGATCAGGGAGGTGGTGGTTGCGGTGGGGAGAGAAGTCGGGTGGTGCGGCTGGCGGTGGTGGTTTGCGATGGTAGTGGCGGTAGTTCGACGGCGACGCAAGATGGCGGTGGTGGTGTGCGGGTTGTGCAGGGGAAAGAGGGAGAGAGGTGGGGAGGAGAAAAAGAGAGTCCGGTCGGGGAAAAAGAAAAGGGATAAGGAGATCCCACGTGTCACATTCCCATTGGTCGGTTTAGGATAGTTTTTAGATTACGTTATCCTTTAAGTTTATATTTGGTATAATTAGTTTAACCGTTCGTCGCACCAAATATATGAAAATTCTCAGAATTTAATAACGATTTAAAATTTATAATTAAAACGTTGATCCGGAATAAAAAATAAATTTTCAATTTATTACAGTATGTGTAGTTATAAGCGTACTGTTTTGTCAACAAGGCCGCACTGCTTGATTGTGTTATAATGCCGCACTGTTTTAAATACAAAGATATATTGTTTTCTTTTTAAATTTGATTCTTAATATGTATTGTTTTTCTTGCTTTGTATAATGAAACATGAAAAATGGCGTAATACTGAAGCAACTTGACACTGATTAAGCTTTTGAAAAAGGAACCGGAATTTCGTTGCACATAACCGCACAAAGTACAACTTAGAAAAAAAATCATTCTTGACATTGTTTGATGCGATTCTTATAGGGAATACTACTATGTCAGATTGCAGAAAGAGTGACAAGTTAATTCGAGAGGTTGTATCAAAATATAACCAAGGAGACGGTTCATTCACTTTCGGAGACAAAGACTTCACCATAGCACCATTGGATGTCAAACTCATATTCGGCATTGTCGACGGGACGAATGAAAGAACCGGAGAGGACTTGGACACAATCAATCCAAGTAAGTTCTTGCAAAGAAGATTCACGGAAGAATGTAACCATGGAGAGAGATACGCAAGAGAATTGACGAATCCAACTTGTGCGAAATAGGCATCGAAGCATCTGGTCAAGAGGCGCATGACTTTGAGGACACCGCGAGACTGCTAGTCACTACAAAAATTCAGTCTATTTTGCGACAATCACTTCCATCACAAACAGTGATTAGCGACGGACTTGCAACTGGAATTGACTGCCGCAAAAAACCTAATTGCTAATGGGTTTAGCGACGGAATATAGGATTTTCGTCGCTAATTTGCTATAGAACCGTCACTAATTAGCGACAGATTTGGTGTTAGTCACTGACCTTGGTGCCATAAGGTTTGCGACGGATTTCCTTTTATGTAGCAAACTTGCGATGACTTTGTAGCAAATTAGCGACAGCACTGTCGTAAACCTAGTCCTGGACTGCTTTAGTTTGCAATGAAATCTGTCGCAAATTAGCTAGAAGTAGTATTTTTCCGTCGCAAAGCTTGTTTTGAGGGACAAAAAAATAACTGAATTCAAGCCTCGCCTACTATATACAAGCAACCATGAACCCAAAATACATGTTTGGGTCGTTAAACAACATCAAGCACCAATAAAACATCTAAGTCATATAACATAATTTCAATAAAATAAGTTACACGATACTATCGTCCAAATAACCGAAACATCCAACAAAAGCACTAAAACCAAAGCCTAAAACACATAAGTATGCTCGGATGCGTCGGGGGGAGACGGTGGATCACGAGACTGATGAGGAGGCCGATGAAACGGCTTGCTACCGCACCGATATTGCTGCGACAATCGCTGTACCAACTCTGTGTTGTCGACACCACATTGCTCTCCTTCAACTCGACGAAGGCCCCTTTCTATTCGAGGACAGTGTGTTCTTCAACTAGAACATGGAGTTGGCGGACCCAAGACCATACACACGCCCTTTCTTGCACCCAGCCGCCTGGAGGTACACCTGGCTCTGCGCCCTTTCTCTGCATGCACGCGCCCTTTCACTACATCCTTCCAAAATAACATGCAACCATTGGGACATGCATCTATCTTCTGAAGAGGAAGATGGATGCCCCTCATCAACCAGTTAGTTGAGTACAACATGTCTGTCATCATATTGTCTTCTGGACAAATGTCTTTCAACAACGCCGCAACGGTGTCAATCGTCCTGTGCTGTACGTTGTACTCACACTTGATGTTCAATAATCTGGAAGCAGTCTCAAACTGGGATAGTCTGTAACCAGGATACAAAGGTTCCCTAGCAGCATTCAATATATCAGAAAAAAGATTGGAAGCAGGCAACAGACTGTCATCAAAATTATCCACCATCTCATGATCTACTCCCCAGTAATAACCACGCCCAAACCCATCTACAATCATATCCTCATAAGGGTTTGGGCGCATCGTTCTTGAGGCTTCCCCTTGCTCAGCCTCATCCTGTCGTGACCATGTCTAGTAGTAGGACACAAAACCCCACTTATACAAGTGCACTATCACTTCATCCGCCATTTGATATATCCTATTTTGACACTTGACACAAGGGCAACTTAAGTGTCTGGGATAATTGAAAATCTGATTCTCAAGGGTGAAGTTCACAAACAATTCGTGAAGTTTCTCACATACACGGTGTTCAAATATCCATCGACAAGCCGTTCATACATCCAAGATCTATCATAAAATCATGACAAATCCGATCCCATCATTCTGTCCATTAAAAAGGGATACAAAAAAAAAAAAAAAAGTTTAAGTCACATATATTATATCACATACATTTATACAAACTACTTAAATGATAACTAAACTAGGAATGCAGAGGTTGGTTTAAACTGAAGTTGGTTCAAGTACTCATTTTCTAGCTCGAGATCGTTTCATCGATGCCCTTAAACCAACCTCATGCCTTGAACACTTATACGAAGTACTCACTTTCACATTTTAAACAAATTTTGTTTAATCTTGACATTTAACGCAAAACAGTCACACTAAAAATTCACTCAACGTTATGAAAATATGTTCTAATTAATTGAAATTAAATTTCCTTCTTTAACGTTATTTAAAACTATAAGTCCAAACTTAGAAAATCCATTCAACCTAAATCAACCCACTCGGAATCACAATCCATTAAAAAAATAATTCTTCTTCAACTTTAAACCTAAATCACCTTCATAATCACAATCTCCAAACAATCAACAAGTTCAATATTTTACAACCTCGGATCGAGACACTCTCGATCCTTCCGTCACAACTATACCATCCAAACAACCTCCGAAACAACTCAATCATCCAAACAATGTTTAAGACAATTCACCCATTCTATATTAATCCAAACATAATTTTAATTAAAGAAAATCAAAATTAGGGTTTTAGAAAATTCCCAATATTTAAATTGGGGATGGAGGCAACGGCTCCGACTACAGGTGACGGCGGTGACCAGCTTCTGGCGTGGGGGCGTGTGACCAAGTACTAGCAACGACAGTGCGGTTGCTGGGAGTGGTGACGGTGTGGTGGAGAGTGGTGGCGGAGTGGTGGCGGAGTGGTGGAGAGTGGTGGCGAGTGGGGTGGTGGTTGTTTGCGAAGAGGATGGGAAATGGTGGCGGTGGACGACGACGGATTTTATAGCGTGTGTTTTTGTGGGAAAGAAAATGAGTTGTGCGGAGCAATTTTTCAGATCTGAAAACTCATATTTGCGACGGATAAACTATTTTCGTCGCTATTTTACAACGACCTGTTGCTCCTGTCGCTAATTTACAACTACAAAGTACAACCGTCGCTAATTAGCTACGAAAACTTTGTTGTCGCAAATTTGCGACCAATACTGGTTTTGCGTCGCAAATTAGCGACTACTGGATGATTCACTGTCACTAAAACACTATTTTCTTGTAGTGAGTATTGTACGTTATGAACACACTCTCTGTCTCCACATCGAAGGCATCAATGAAGTGGGCGTATGCAAACTATGTGGCCGATATGGACAAATTATGTGACTTCAACTGGACATCACACAACTACCACAAATTGAAGAAGTCTCGCAACAATAACGTCAACGATGAGGTCTACAAGTCGAATCAGTAAATGGATGTCTACTCACCATTCCGATAAACATTCTATACTGTCACACTATTTATTTTGACGAAGGCACAATGAATTTATATGTATTATTATTTTTTAGTAAGGGGCACTATTTCATTTGATGAAGGCGCACTGTTTAGATTTGTGTGGTTTTTTTTAAATAAGGCGCACTCTTTATAATATTTTAGACACTCTGCTTTAATGAGCAATGTTAGTTTTACTTTAGACACTGTTTTTACACATTAGACTCACTATTTGCTATTAATCGGTTATATTCATGGAAATTTACTTATCTAATGTAATTTTTCTAAAAAAACATTACAGTATTGATTCTTGAAGAGGACTTTTGTCGCAAACCCAAAAACTTCATCCTCGGAGATCATTCCGAGATATGCAAGGTGGCAACTCAATGATCTCCCAATAAGCCTAGGTGCAGCGATTGCAGAATTTAAAGATGAAAAGGTAACTTAGTTTTCTTCTAGTAAATATACCAGATTTCTTTTATATATATATATATATATATATCCTTCCATCGTATCAACTACCGACTTTGTTTTTTACTCATTTGATTTCGTAGCTCACACTAGATTCATTGCAACCCTCTTTTGTCGAGAGACAAGTATACACAATGCAGTTGCCGACAGTGGGATGGCACCAAGATGACGACGACGACGACGACAATATTGACAAGTATGAATTAAAGGTGAGAAACATAGATGAGAAATCAAACAGTACAGCCGAGATAGACCCGAAGATCGCATTCGATGATGTCTTGACATGACATGTGGACAAAAACAAGTTGTCAATCCTACAAACTATCAAGAAACAGCTTCAGGATGTCGACTATGAAAATTTGTTGGTAAAGAAAAAAAATCGAAGAAATGTTGATGAAATTCAATCACTGAAGAATAAGGTTAGGTACTTCTATCATTTTCTAATTTTGTTTGTTTATCTTGCATTTTCTTTTATGTTTATACTAATGTAACCTATGAAAAATTATGCAAGGTTAACGAGGCTGCGGGAGGCGGAAATGCATTTAATGAATCATCAAAAAACAATCGAAGAAAAACAAAGCACTTATATTTATAATTGTAAAACATTATTTTTTCCAAATAGGCACTCTGTTTACAAGTTAACTGACGCACTATATGTACCATATGAGGCGCACTATTTGGTTAAAACTAACGCACACTACATATATATATACTACTATAGAATCTCTTACTACTAGAGTACTATAGAGATAGATATAGACAGTCTAGCATAAAAACCATCTCTATTACAATAGCATCTGCTTACCATCTTCTACTTATAGGTTCTTGTTACTTATAGCTTCTTGCTATATAAAGTTTTTGCATTGTCACACTGTTTCATTGAAACTGACACAATGTTTCACTTTGAATATGTTTTGAAGGTGATTTCATTGGAAACTGAATTGAGAGAGAAGAAATTGGAGTTGGAAACGCTAAGAGAAAAAAAGACGAAGAAGGCAACTAAAGCACCATCAAATTCAACAACGGATCCAATGGTTGTTGAAAAAAATTCAACAACTCCACCAAGAAAGTCAAATGTTGTCATCCAAGCTTGAAGCTGAAACGCAAGTTAGGTATCAAATTAAAGGAGAGATGGCTCGTGTGACTGAGTTGATGATAAAGGGGCATGACAAACGCGAAAGAATCAAAAAGGAGATGCTTTAAAAAGATGAGGAATCAAGAAGCTGAAAGAGATATTAGAAAATGAGAAAAAAGAAGTGGAGCAGTACAAAGCCCTGTTGTTCGACAATAACTCTACTGTTAAGGAAGAAAACAAGGAAGAAGATGATATAATGCGAATTAGCAGCGGAGATGAAATCCTGCAATCTGATGATGGAGGAGGAGGACAAAAAGAAGACGAGGTTTGTAACACCACGATAAATTCTCCAGCTTAGCTGGTGTATGACGTCACTGCCGCTGCAGACGAAGTCCATAGCAAGCCAACTTTTAAGATAGTGTTTACATTAAAAACGTACTAGGAAGTCATGACCAAACTAATCCATGATGCAAACTTCACTATTGGAAACAGATTTTCCTCATCATACATTACAAACCCGATAATTTATTATTACACGAAGTTTTAATACATTAACTTCAGTGGCGAAAAACAATACAAGATGTTCATTATTATAGACGTCCAGTGTTTGACCAGACATCCAAATATTACAACGCATCATCATTAATTTTGCGGGAACATCCCTATCGACATGCACCTACTGAGAGGCCTTGTCATCGTCACCTGAACCTATTAAAAGAAAAAAAAAAAAAGAGGAACCCGTGAGCAAAAGTGATGCGTAGTAGACCCCGGGTACCTCCAACGATGTGACTACACGTGCTAGGTCCCAAGCACGTTCATAGTTGTCACTTTGACAATATATTTAAATCCCATTATTATTATTACCTATTCAATTTTCGGTTCTTTTACATCCAATCGTCCTGTTTTCCCATTCACATGTTTACCTTCCATTATTTAATTTTTCAATTTCAATATATCGAATCAAAACGCGTGATTTCATTAGGATGATAGTCCCGCACGCGAACAAGTGGAGATTCCTTCCAGTTTCAATCTGTGACCACATCAACGTATCGTCGATTGATTCCCTGCAAGCAACTGTCCAGCATTCGAGTTGCCATGGGCAGCTAAACCTTGTCGCAACCTCGGGTCCCTGCAAACTATTGCCAGCAACCCCTATTGGCATCCCTACAAGCCATTGCCCAGCATCCAAATTGCCAGGGTTAGCCCTAACGCCCTGCCGCAATCTCCGATCCCTGCAAGCTAGTGCCCAGTGCCTCAACGATAATACCACCTACACATAAGAGGGAAAGCTAATCTTTCCTCCCTCATCAGCACCCGCCTTCCCCGGAAAGCTCGGCATCCTTATTTGAGTTAAAACATATTTCGATCATTTCATGTCACTTATATAATTTTTGTTTACTATTTGAGAACATATTTTTATTCGTATCAGAAACGTTAAAATGCTAGGACATATTAATTCTTTTAATTGCTTTTTACTTAATTTTTCTTTATAGTTAACGTCTTAAATAAATTTATCCGTTAATTTATACTCTTATATT
>JAOVYX010004287.1:0-10351 GCA_035668315.1 Drosera spatulata
TCTATCAATTTTCGCAATCAATTAAAATTGAATGCAAAAGATTAGAACGATCGCACCTGAGATGATTTTCACCAAATAGTAGCCAATCTCCTCGTCCAGAACCAAGCTCCACCACAAAACCAATCTCCTCTCCACTGTTCTACGAACCAGAACCAGAACCAGAACTGAAAACAAACAGCACTGATCCAATCTTTCCACCACCACAGCAATACACCAAATCAATCAAAAGCTGATCAACAATGACAGTGGATCAGATCAGCTCCATTGCTCAAGGCAACAACCAACGCAGCAAACCAGACCAAAGTTTCCCCTTCTCAGCCGAATGATCCAGCAACAAATCCGACAACAAACAGGGTCTTCTTCCCCAAATTACAGACAAATAGCCAAGGAGCCACACATCACCAGCAGGAAAATTTCAACAAGAACCAAGCCCCAAGCAGCAAAGTCAGCCAAAATCAAGCCAAAAACGGATCTCCACAGCAACTCGCACAAATTCAACCAAAAAACAACAAGAACAGCACCAAGGGAGTTTGAAAAACACCAAGGAAGCCACACATCACCAGCAGCCGGAAAAGCACCAGCCGCCCTGTGCTCCACGAACTGCTCCTCCTCTCCGCGTTAGAGTTTCAGCAGGAAAATACCAGACGTCGTCGATGGTAGCGCCGAGCGACTCCGACCGGAGACGAAGGAAGCAGGTTTCCGGTTGGGAGACGAACTTAACGACCCTGGCGTGGAGATGGCGTCGCGCCCCTGGCGACGGAGATGGCGCCGCGATAGGTTGCAGCGTAGAGTGGCGGCGGCCGCAATAGATGGTTGCGGCGAAGCCAGATGCCGTCCTGAATATCCGGTTTGTGGGGAGCTGGGAGGTTGTGCGTGGCGGCTGCGGATCTGGGAATTGAAGATTCGCGGCAGCAGGTCTCGTTGGTGGATTTTGGATGGTGTGTTGGATGATGGCTGCGGATCCTGTTGGTGGTGTTCGACGCTCGACGGCGAACAAGGCAGCAGTGTTGGTGGTGCGGCTAGGTGGTGGCTGCAAATCTTGGAGTGTGTTTTCTGGATTTTGGGTGTTATTAGGTGTGTTGCTCCTGAACTTGGATCTTGACGGTGGTCTATATAGATCTGGGTTGCTGGTTGCGGTGTCGCTCGACGGCGAAGGCGGTGATGGGTGGCGGTGGCTGGATCTTGGTGGTTTACTGGATGGCGACGGCTGCGGATCTGAGTGTTCGTTTGGTGTGTTGCTGCGTTTTTGGGTTGTGTTCTGTGACTGGATCCCAGTAGTGTTCTCCCTGGGTGGCGGCAGTAGATCTAGGTTTTTCTTGTGTATGTTTGGTTTGCAGTGACTAGATCTGGGTGTTGAGGGTGGCGGCCGGCTAGGGTTTGTATAATATTTCAAGATTGTTGAGAGGAGTTGAGAGAGTTTTGTTAGGCTTGAAACATTACACCCAAAGCATCTAGTTTGGAATGCCAAGGCCGTTGTCTCCAGGCTAATATATATAGAAGATTAGGCTTATAGTAATAGGATATTTTAAACAATTAAAATATACCCTATCTATTGAACACAAATCTTATCTTTGGGAAACTTATATTTGAGAATATATCATAATATTCCTCAACATAAATCAGTGGCTAATACATCCTCATAATGGTTTTCAGGTTCTTCTGGCGAGGAAGAAACATACCTGAGCTGTCAACGCAGATGAGTCTTGTATGGATGATTTTGTTCATGCTTTGATGGTTAGAGGCCAAGGCAATGGAATGTTCAGCACACATAAACTCGGCCCTCAGTTTTTGATAGTGCGATTACTTATCCAGTTATCCTCTAATTGGGATGGATGGATCAGGGTTTGACTGCCTGCAAGAGTGAGCTATCCCGAGGTATTTTTATGGAAGCAAATGGGGCAACTAGCTTCCTTGTTTCAGCAGAAAAAACAAGGGATAGATGGACTGTCCGGTCCTAATGCACGACCATGCTGGTGGACGTTCCTTGAGTATAATGTCTTCTAGAGGTTCTATCTGAAGTTTGCTGTGTTCTGCAGAATTGTGCGTACGGGGAGTGCAGTTGCTTTACATGTTGGTTCAAATGGTGCAGGCGTCTCTAACCACCATTTTTGAGTTTAGGCGTTCGTATTTTTATGGATGTGGTCGCCTTGTGTTTGGATTGCTACTTCTTTTGTTTTGTGTCTAATGAAATGTGTATGAACAAGGTAGAGGTGATTCAGAAGAAATGTAATGTTATATCAGCATAGGCGATGCGATTGCAATATAATGGGTTAAAGGTTTTATATTCTTTTGAGATAGACTGTACGGTATTTACTTGAGCAACAAATGACAATCTCATCTATGGGAGATAATGAATTTGATGGCACTTTGTCAAGCATGTAGGATTTTTCTTCTGTAATTGAATGTGCAAGGGTCTGAAATGATTTTCTTTGGTGCAGGCGTATAGTTGCCATCTTTGTGGTTAGAGTTTCGTTTTTCATGGATGTGGCTGTCATCTGTTTGAGCTGTTCTGCTTCTCGACTTAAGCTGGAGATTTTCTATGGTCATGGATGGCAGCATTAATCCTGGTAATAATGAATGTGGTTTTTTTTGTTTTGTATGAGAAAAGTTGACTGCGTAGAACTTGTATGCAATTGTTATAGGGTTGTCATTGAGGTCATGGTAGCTATAAAATTGCGAAAGTAAAGTATTCTAGCTTGGAACTACTGGGATTACTACTGTTTTAGTTTTGCACCCGATGGGATGGCCTCTATGCACAAGATAGAGAAGAGTAGTAGCGTCATATCAAAGTAGTCAATCCCATATAATGGACTGCATATGTTTAGTATTTACGATTTGCTCTTTGAAGGAGAATGCCCTTTTCAGTGCCTGACAAGAGGAAAAATGAATGGTGTCACTTCAAGTATGCATTTAGTAATCTCTACTCTAAACTTCGGAGGAATAAGAATTTTAATACGCTTGTTGAGGGGTAATCTGTTTAGGTCTCCTTTAATGCTAATGCGACCTATGATTAGTGTTCTCACTTTCTTTTGACATTTCCCCTTGCAGAGATACTTCTTAATGTCAATGCAACTTGCATCCAACAAAAATGTTCCGGTGCCTTTGTACAAGCAAATGATATTTTCTGCAGTGCAAGGAATATTTGGCTTGTAAACCTATTTCACATCAGGCACTGATGTTAGTTTCTCCGGCATAGATCAGCACTTAATATATCCTCATAATTTGTTTAAAGGTTCTTCTGGTGAGGTAGAAACGTACCTGGACTGTCAACACAGATGCGTCCCGAATAGATGATTTTGTTCATGCTTGATGGTTAGCGGTGAAGGAGATGGAATGCCTATCACACAGTCTTGGCGACACAGGCTCAATGCTGAAGTGAAAATTGGTTGGCTGTTTTCATCAAGGAGTTGGAAGTCAACTTCAATGTGGTTGTGCGGATCGTGGGATGCTAGTGAGGCAGATTTGAGAACCATTCTACCCAATCTTTGTTGCTGTCTCACCTGGAAATTTATTTCAGTTTTTAGAAGTGCTATGTTGAGTCCGGTTATTTATCCTGCATTCGGATGAATGAATCTGGGTTAACTGACTGCAAAATTGAGCTATCCTGAGGTATTTTCATGGAAGCGAATGGGGTTGATTAGCTTCCTTGTTTCAGCAGAAAAACAAGGGATAGATGGACTGTCCTGTCCTAATGCATGACTATGCTGGCGGATAGTTCTTGAGTTTAATGTTCTTTAGAGGTTCCATTTGAAGTTTGTTGTGTTCTGCTGTATTATATAGTGAGTCCATTGCGTCATGAGACGTCATTGTGTCGTATGGGTTGGTTGGTCATCATTTTCGATCACTGTTTGCAGAGGTTCCAGCTGCATCAATGGTGTGCTGGAGTTTTGTCTCGAGAATTTGAGAGGACGTCAGATGATGGGCGCAGGAAGATTTATAAAGCGCCCGGGCGTAGGCCCGGGCCACGCCCAAGAGCGGTATGGTTCGTCTGGAAGGCATTCAGGGAAATTTGTATTGCGTCCAGACGCAAGCACTGGTTACGCCTGGGCACAGGCCCGATTTTTCTAGCAGGACAAGTTTGGACCGAATGCAAGATTTGGCCGGGTTTCGTGTGTATCTTCTTATTTATGAGTTTATAAATAGGTTTGTATCAGATTTAGTTTTATATCGATCTCAAGATGTCATAGAATTTGTAAGAGTTTTTCTCTATGGTTTGAGCAAAACATTGTGAGTTGAGAAAGATGATCGTTGTAATCGTGTGATTCGATTAGTGGATTTGTTTCTTGTGGGTTTTTCTCCCGACAATCGGGTTTTTGTCACGTTAAATCTTATGTGTTGTTACTTTGTTTCTTCTTCATGCTAATCGTTGCTTGATTGTGTTATTCGGATCAGTCGGATTCTCGGATTGAATTCGGGTCGAATTCGTAACAAGTGGTATCAGAGATTCAGGTTGCGTCACGCAAGAGAAAGTTCAGATCTTTGAAGGGAAAGATTAGATCTTTGTGATAAAGATCAGACTTTTTATATAGACTAATGCTTTCAGAGTTCGTGTTTTGCGTAGACGAGAAGATGGTGAATACAATGAACTTCGAGATCGAGCCGTTCAATAGGAAGATGAACTTCAGTATCTAACAGAGTATGATAAAGGATATCTTAGTCCAGCAGGGACTCTCGAAGACACTTAAAGACGAAAAGTCCGTTGACAAAAAGGAGGAAGATTGGGAGGAGATGGAAGAGAAGGCGACCGCTAACATTTGCTTGAGTCTCGCACCAAAGGTGAAATATCAGGTTTTAACGGAGACTTCTCCCAAGGTGTTGTGCGAGAAACTAGAGTCGATCTACATATCTAAGCCATTGTCAAATAAGCTGTTCTTGAAGATAGACCTGTTTAATCTGAAGATGAGGGAAGGAGCAAATTTGAACGATCACATAGCAGAATTCAACAGATTGATGACTCAGATAACCTGTTTAGAAGTGAAGGTAGATCCGAAAGATCAACCTGTGATCTTATTGAAGTCGTTTCCTAGTTTCTATTCTGCGCTCAAGACAACCTTACTTATCCAGAGAGACAATTTGAAGGTTGAGGATGTGATTTTCGCGGTGCTTGATGCGAGTAAGTTGAATCCAATTCCGATCAATGATGGAATAGGCTTAATAGTGAGGTCCAAGTACAAGAGGAGGACGGAAGACAAGACTCAGTTGGAGTGCTATAAATGTCATAAGTTGGGATATTACGATGGAGTGTCCGAAGAACAAGAATAGAGGGAAAAAGTCAAGTTCTGCGAATATGACAGAAGGGAATCACGACGGCGAAGATGGAGAGCTCTACAAGCTCTCAGATTCATCGGATCTCCAGAAAGGTTCTATGACAGCAAAACGTATTGATCTGATTGGTTTGTTGATTCAAGATTGATAGGAATGTGCAATCCCTCCAGTTCTATAGAAATTGATGAACAAAACTTAGAAGTATTAACCATGATGCAGTTAGTGTGCTTAGCTTGGAAATTAGTTAGCAATCTACAGTCTAGGTTAGATGCTGAAGAGCAAACAGCCACAGATGGAGAACATTGTGGGCCACCAGATGCAGACTACTACAGAGAATTTCAGCAAGACAGGTAAGACATGCATGGACAACAAAAGACCTGCAAATGCTTTAGGATCTGGAATTGCATGATGGATTGCACATATCTGGGTGCAGACGGGGTCTCAACGGTAATGAGTGCAGACTGAGTTGCAGCAGACTGGAGTACAGTAGAGATATTTGCTAAGGTTGGGGCAGAAGTCTGAGGACTGATCAAATCGAAGATTTAAGGTATGGAGTGACAGTACGAGGATCAGAATAAAGTGAGCTGCCAACATCAGTGAAGGAGTCACATGTGACACGCTGTTAACATCAGATTTGGTACAGTCACGGGTTCATTCACTCAGCCTATAAAAGGGGATCAAAGAGCTCAAGGAACAGTGCTGTTGAATGAAGAATTGAACGTACAAAGTGTGCAAAACAAATCTGAATTGAAACTATTCATAGTGAGCTAAATTCAGGAAGAATAGGAAGAAGAGGGTTCATTAGTCTGCATTGAAGAACACAACCTGTAGTAGAATCCAGCAAAGGAGTGCAAAGGGTCTAGTTCATCACCTTTGACAAGTTGGCAAACTTATAAAGGGGTTGTCTTGTAAGCCAAAAACAAGAAGATAGTGAATTCACCTCTTGTATTGATTACATAGGTCACCAAGGGAAGAAGGGATTAAGATCTCGTTTATTGGTTGATAACGAGTGTCTGAATCAGTATAAATTCTGTGTTCTTTACTTGTTTTCCATTACTTTGCATCTTTAGAACTGTTTTTTGGGTATGGGCATCTTTAGAACTGTTAGAATCAATTAAAACAACAAAAAGAGATAAATTCTCAAAGTACAAGTCTATGCTACAGACATCCTTCATAGTCTGCAAAGATCATCAGTGCATTCAAATTAAATATTCCGCTGTATTAGACTGAAAAGTTTAAAACAATCTATTCATCCCCCTCTAGGTTGTACCTGTGGATCTTACAATTGGTATCAGAGCCTAACTTTTCAGACCTCACAATTTTGGAAAGAAAAGGTCATTTCTTTTGATTTATCTCTGCAAAGAAGTTACCAACAGTTTATTTTATAAAGAAAACATGGCTCCTCCAAAGGTACCCAAATGCCCCAACAGTGGAGAGCCACCAGCATGCTCATTTGATAAATTCAATCACTGCAAGATGAGAATGCTTGCACATCTGTATTCAATAGATAAAATAATGCATGATGTAATCACAGATGGGCCATACATGCCAAAGCTGCCAGATTCAGTTGATGCATCCAGGGAAGTAGACAAACCCAAATCTCTCTGGACAAAAGAGGACTAGGACTTAGTGCTGATGGACAGAAGGGCAAGAAATCAAATATTCAAAACTCTTGACGATGATATGTTTGAGAAAGTGGTTCATACAACCACTGCAAAGAAAGCATGGGATGCTCTATTGCTTAAAAATGAAGGAACAAATGAAATCAAAGAAACAAGAAGGATGTCCTAATACAACAGTACGATTGGGTCTCAATGAGATCTGATGAAAAATTGACCAGCTTCTATGAGAGATTCAATGTACTCATCAATAATCTCAAAACTTTACGGAAGACTTTGACAACAAGGAAGTCAACCTGAAGTTCATGAGATCACTTGGTGAGATATGGGGAATAAATACTACAACACTAAAGGAGTCTAGGGATCTTGTTAAGATGTCCGTGGCACAGCTATGTGGTGTGCTACATACCTATAATTTGGAAGTTGAACAAAAAAGACAAATTGATGAGGCTAGGAAGAAAACTCTGGCTTTCAAAGCTCAAGAAAAAATTCTGAGATCCATGGCAGAAGAGGATACCAGTGACACCTCGTCTGCAAGTGAACAGATAATATCAAGGGAAACTAAAGACAATCTTGAACTGATTGCAAATCTCATAGAGAATTACAATCTGGCATATGAAGAGATTGACAGTATATCAAGTGAACTAGTAGTGGCTCAAATGAGCTGAAGAAATCAGATGAAAAGGTAAAGCTTCTTAATGGGTAGTGAAAACACTCACAAAGAAAAATGCTGAGTTACAAGCTCAAATAGATACATGGAATGGAAAGACCCTGGATTTGTAAAAAATGCTAAAGATGGGTTAATTCTCACATGATCGGTCTAGATTAGACTACAAGGACAGGTTGAATGACCTTTCAAACTCAAATGTGAACAATAATGTCACAACCAGTAAGAAAGAGGTAAAGCAGACCTCTGCAAAAGTCTTGCAGAAGGGTAAAGCCTTTCCTGAACAAGGAGAGTAGAGCAGTAAGGCCTCTGCTGCTCAAACCCAAAGGGTTAAATCCTTGAGAAAAGTATCATCACGAACTAGTGCAAAACATCACAATGTGCACGTGGTCTGGAATCATAAGATTGAAGCCAACAAGAGGCCATACAGATCCTAGTATGCATCAAATTACTCAGTGTGGAACAATTCTTTCAATGCTGTGTGAAGAAGACCATATCAGAAAACCATCTGCTCATGCAAAATGCAGTAAAGGGGTGGAGAAACACTAGCAGACCACCCAGAGCAATAAGACCAAGAATCTATTGCTATAATTGTGGAAAACCTGGTCACAAGTTTTTTGAATGTTGGATACCACGTAAGAAAATTATTCAAGTGTGGGTTCCCAAAACTAACAAGTAAGAACCCATATTTGTGGGTACCATGTATAAGGTTTTCAATTCTTTGTTTCAGAAACAACAAGATAAAACATGGTACTTAGACCGTGGGCACTCAGGATACATGAATGGGAACAAAAGTATATTGAAAGATTACAAGAAAGAAGAAGGACCACTAGTCATTTTTGGAGGAGACAAGACAGATAAAACTAAAGGTTATGGAACCCTTGGTACAGGTTTCCTAATCTTTAGAGATGTAGCTTATGTTAAAGGTGTAGAACATAACCTGTTGTCCATCAGTCCATTACGTGACAAAAATTATAATGTTTCTTTCACTCATGATTTATGTCAAGTAAAAGACAAAGTTATAAAAGAAGTCAAGCTGGTAGGAACTAGAAAACAAAACATTTATGCAGTAGACTTCAATTCATCTCAATCAGCACAAATTACATGTTTTTACACAAAAGGTGCTGAAGATACAAAATGTCTATGGCATAAGAGATTAGCACACTTAAATTTCAAAACCATAGCTAAGCTGTCCTCTAAAAATATGGTAAGAGGACTTCCTCAAATCAAGTTCAAAAAGGACAAGCTATGTAAATCCTTCCAACAGGGAAAACAGACTGGAGCAAGTTGCAAACCTCTAAACTCATCAAAATCAGTTAGAATACTCGAACTATTGCACATGGATCTTTTTGGTCCAATAGAAGTAGAAAGTTTAAATAGAAAGAAGTATAGCCTAGTTATAGTAGATAACTGTTCAAGATATGCATGGGTAATGTTTTTGCACAAAAAGAGTGAAACTTGCCGTCTGCTAATTAGATTTCTAAGGCAAGTTCAAAAATGAGAAAGGCACTGAAATAATCAAAATTAGGAGTGATCATGATATTGAATTTGATCAAATACAAGCAGATACTTATTGTAATGATCATGGCATTAAACATTGATAGGAATGTGCAATCCTTCCGTTTGTATAGAAATTGATGAACAAAACTTAAGAAGAAATTATGTATGCAATAGAAGCATAGGCTATAATAGTTAGCTAGGTAGTTGCAGAATAGGGCCAGAGGTCGTGCAGCAGAGGCATGCAGACGAGAGCTATGCAGACTACAGGGGGCTACAAAGTTACATGTCAAAAATCAGATGCATACGACAGCAAAAGTGTCTCAGAGTTCTCATAATCTAGAACCATTTCGTTGCTCAAGGCCAGTTCCAGCAGCAAAGTGAAGTGAGCTATATCGCAGTGCAAATATGCAAGCTGAATTGCAGAAGACAGAGTGAAGTGCTGGATGTAAAGACTGTGCAACAGAGCTTAGGCAGCCAAGGGTACAACAGAGGGCTGTAGCAGAGACTACAGCAGAGGCTATGTAGCAAAGGCGTGCAGCAGACCTGGTGCATGAGTCTGGGTGCAGTATAAGTTGTGCTGGAATGGAAAGGAACAAGGAAGGGGTAAAAAACAAGAAGCTAAGGCAATGATGATGTGTACAGGATTAGAAAAGGTTTGACATGTCAAACTATTACAGTTGATGACAAAGCTATCACTATCAGATCGTACGGTCACGGGTTTTGATTTCCTGAGCCTATAAAAGGGAAGACACAGTGCACAGGAGAACGGTTAACGAGTCTAGAAAAACCTTGAACATCATTTGAGAGCTTTCAAAGAAAGAGAAGCCTTAGAGACTCGCTGTGCATGATCTGAATTGAAGATTCAGGATTTCTGAAGAAGGTTCAGTAGTCTGCAAGTGAAGAACAGCAACTGCAGCAGAGCACTGCAAGATCTAGGTTTTTCATCCTTTAGCAAGAAGAATCTTGTTGTAAAGGGGTTTTCTTGTAAGCTACAAACAAGAAGATAGTGAACCTCCTTTTGTCTTGGCTACACTGGTCACCAAGGGAAGATTGGACTAAGATTCTGTTACTTGTTGATAACAGGTGTCTGAACAGTATAAATTCTGTGTCTTTTATATTTCTGCAGTGATCTTCATTTCTAAACTGTTAGCTAGATCTCAAAAGGTCCAAAGAGACAATCTTTGCAAAGGTAAAGTCTCAACTGCAGAATTTTCGCTAACTACAGTAGACTCAAACAGTACAGACTAACCAATAGCTTTGCTGTGCTGCCTGATAAAATTCTTGAGATAACCTATTCAAC
>JAOVYX010004288.1:0-10351 GCA_035668315.1 Drosera spatulata
CCCCCCCCGCCCGGTCAGTGTCCGGGGGATTAGTCGAGGTGCGCGCAAGCTGATCCGGACACCCTCGTCACCAAAAATAAAATAAATAAATAAATAACTCAAGCAAGCATAATGCCATTAAGGTCCTCGTGGCAAAGTACAAAATAGAAATAATAGGCTTGCTGGAGACGAGAGTGAAGGTTAGGAACTTTAAGAGGGTGTTCGGTTCTTGTTTTAAGGAATGAAGATTTCTTAATAATTATATCTGTGCTGAAAATGGTAGAATTTGGGTTAGGTGGGATAGCTCAAGGTGGGAGGTTAGATATGCTGGTGGTACTGATCAGTTAATTCATTGCTCAGTAGTGGAGATCGACACAAGGGAGAGTTTCATTATTACTTTCGTGTATGCTAGTAATAACAAAGAACACAGAAAAACCTTATGGTCTGACTTGATGAGCTTTTCAAGTAGCTGCTCCTCGCCATGGATTGTCCTCGGGGACTTCAATGCTTTTATCAGAGCCAAGGAAAAGATGGGTCATGTTGGATTGATCAGTGAACCTTGTACTAAAATGGGTAATTATATGTAATATACAAGGTTAGGAGATATTAGGAGCTCGGGATACTTTTTTACATGGTATAAGCAACAGGGCATGGAATCGTGGATGAGAGTCAAACTGGACAAGGTAATGGGTAATTCTCTATTCTTTGAGAATTTTATCAGTGATGAAGTTGAATTTTTGAATCCTGACATATTGGATTATAGCCCGATGATACTTACGTTGAAAAAATCTGATAGGAGGAATAGCAGACATTCTTTCAGGTTTCTTAATATGTGGTGTAAAATTCATGGTTCCCATGACTTGGTTAAAGAGATATGGTATACGGATGTCAAAGGATACCCTGTGTTTAGGGTTGTGGAAAAGCTGAAAAGGTTGAAGGGTGCCTTGAAAGATTTCATCAGAAGTCAGCTTCTGATATTAGCAGAAGATTAGTAGAAGCAAGACGCAGTTACGTTCAGCACATGATAACTCTCTAAGGGCTTCTCAAATGAAAAATAAAGTATTATGAAGAAATGCCTTACGTCAGTAAAGGAGTTAGCTGAGGCTACGGTGGAATTTGTTAAGCAGATGACGAAAGAGATGGCTTACATGCATGGACAGAAGCTCCTCTTATTTTCACGCCTTGATGAAAGGAAGGAGAAGAAGGAATACAATTCTGAGTGTAGAACGAGAAGATGGCTCTAAGGCTTCAGCACAAGAGGATATATAACGAGTTATTTATACTTACTATGAGAAGTTCTTAGGGTCTGCTCCAGTTAGGACTGAGAATATCAGAGAGGAAGTTATCCTGCAAGGAAATAGGTTGACTCCTTTGTTGTGTGAAGAGGTAATGCAGGATTTTTCAGCTGACGAAATCAAAATGGCTTTCTTTGATATTGATAAGACAAAAGTGCCAGGGCCTGATGGTTTTACTTCTGGTTTTTTCAAGAGTGCATGGGGGATTATTGGCTTGGATGTTGTGGAGACAGTCTGGTGTTTCTTTAGAAATGTCATGCTATTGAAACAGATAAATCCCACCTTGATTAATCTGATTCCGAAATCTGAAGATGCTAGTAGGGTGGATGATTATAGACCCATTTCTTATTGCTCGGTGCTATATAAGGGTATCTCCAAACTGCTGGCTAGTGATTGATGAAAGTACTTCCTACTTTGATTGCTGACAATCAAGCTGCGTTTATTAAAGGAAGAAGTATTGCTGAGAATATTTTGCTTTGCCAGGAACTCATCTATGGGTATGAAAGAAATGACATTTCGTCAAGATGTATGTTAAAGGTAGATCTCAGAAAGGCATACGATTCATTGTCATGGGAGTTTCTACTGGAAGTGCTTGTGTGCTTTCATTTCCCTCCAGTTTTTATTTCATGGATCAGGTCATGCATAACAATACCTCATTTTCAGTCATGATAAACGGTAAATTTCTGGGTTCTTCAAGGGTGGAAGTGGATTACGGCAAGGGGATCCAATATCCTCCTTACTATTACTTATTGCCATGAAATACTTCTCCAGATCTTTGAAAACAATGGCACGCAAGGGTGGATTTAAATTCTGTCCTAAAATACAGAAGGGTCTTGGTGGTTATTTTTTGTAAAGCAGGTAAACATCGTTGATGCTGATCAAGGCCGAATTGCAGCATTTAGCTCGTACTTGAGGCCTTGAAATGAATGTCAGTAAGAGTGCTTCATTCTTTGGTGGTGTATCAGCTGCGGAAAAGGAGGAGTTAGTTGTAGTCATAGGCTGTGATGTTGGCAGCTGGCCGACAAGATATCTGGGGATACCCTTAACGCCCAAGAAGCTTCATATTAGCTTCTGTAGACCTTTGATCGATAAGGTCTTGAAACGTATTACAAATTGGGAAGCCAGACTTCTCTCTTACGCGGGAAGGCTTATGCTCATAAGATCAGACCTGGAAAATGTTCAGATTTACTGGAGTCAAATTTTATGCTACCAGTTGCAGTTTTGGATGAAATTGAAGGATTGTGTAGAACATACCTGTGGTCTGGAGTGGCAATGAACCAACACAGAAGCTTAGTTGCGTGGGAGACTCTATGTCAGCCTTTGGTGGCAGGTGGTTCGGGTCTCAAACAGTTGAAGCATTGGAATGAGGCATTGTTGTGCAAGCATATATGGGTTGTGGAACAAAAGGAAGATAGGCTATAAATACGGTGGATACACTTCAATCGTTTAAAAGGAATACCTTTCCTTGATTATCAAGTCAAGGTACATGATTCTTGGGTGTGGAAATCATTGATAAGGATGCGTGATGCAGTATATTGTGGTTATGGCTCATTCCCTAGAGAACGGATTCCAGTAGGATGACTGTACCATATGATCCATGGACGAGGAGATGTACAGCCATGGTTCAAGCTGATATGGAATGGTGAGGTACAACCTAGACATGCCTTTATTGCTTGGTTGGCATTCCATAATAAGCTGTGTACTAGTCAATGGTTGCATCAGAAAGGACTTATTCAATCAGATCGTTGCTCCTTGTGTAAATTAGAGGCTGAGACCAGAGAGCATTTGTTTGTATGTTGTGGTTTTGCGAAGGAGTATGGGGATTCTAGAGCATGAATTGAATTTGATGTGTAGGGTTGTTTCTTGGCATAGATGGATTTAATGGTGGACCAATGTTGCTCGAGGGAAATCTGAGAAGGCTAAGAATAGGTGAAGAGTGCTTGCAGCTTATGTGTACGAAATATGATGGGAAAGAAATTTGAGGGTTTTTTGCAATGAGGAGCGTTCAGTGCAACAGGTTGCTAGGCGTATACATAGTTTGAACATATAAAGCTGAATATGGTGTGTAGGTTTTGGATGAATTTGTGATGGTTTGGCCTGTATAGATGATGCATATATAGGGGAGTCTTGTACACTCGGTGTTTATGGCGCTTAGATGCTTAATAGAATTTACTGGTTTTGAAACTTGATCTGATTCATGATGTGATATGACTAATTTAATAATTATAATTATTTCATTAAAAAAATAAATAACATGATAATCTCATATAGATTATATTGTAGAAGACATATACATTCATATTGTTTATTCTAAAAAAAATTAACGAAAATATTTGACAATATTATTAAACATAAAGGAAATATCTAAATAATTTAAAAGTTATTTTAATAATATTTTTTTTACATTCATGTTGTCTCCTACGCATGATTAATATTGGATAAAAAAATGATAACTTTTCATGTATTTAAAACTTCATTAAAAAAAACTCATTCACTTTTTTCATATTTTTCGTCTATTCATTTTGTTTTATCAAGTTAGTTCATGGATTTGACTATCGATTTGACAGAAAGATGCAAAATTTGTTCTGTAATAAAAGGTATCTTGGTTCTTACGTGAAAACTTTTTATAACAAGATTAAACGAAAAAGTGTCATGTATTGTATATATTTTAAAAATCTATTAAATATTCTTGATAAAATCAAAATAAATTCAATAAAATCTATGATGAGTTATACATAACCAACATAATATTAACGATATCAATACAAATAGTCTTATAAACGATAAATTTATGAATAATTAATCACTTATAAGATTAAAACATTCCCCGAGCATCGCGCAGGTGACACACTAGTTATATTAAAGCCAGGATACGCCTCATTGGCATAACTTTTTAATTCTTTCGTTTTTAACCTTGATCAGCCCTTATCCGTCAGTGTTCATGTAAAGACCGAAAAATTTATAAAAATTTATTTTCTCGATAAATTAACAATAGTGGTAAATATCGATCGTTTAAAATTAATAAACGAAGATATAAAGATCGTTTGATGAAGCCATGACGAAAGGGTGTTAAAATGGGATAAATTAAACCTTAACCCAAATGGTTAAAATGACAAACTATACTATGTCAAGAATTGCATATTACAAAGACTTAAGGATCATAAACATGTAGTGACCATAAACAACATATGCTAGGATCAGGACAAAAATTATATATGTTACACAAACCTTTTGAGAATCTTGAACTTAAGTATATTAAGATTGTTACAAGAGAAGTATATAACATAGCCAAATAAAAAGGATGATTATTACAAGAGTCTGTTACTTAACTCCTTGATTTTCGAAGAGTGAAATAAGTGTAACAAGTATAGATAAAAGATGGTGATCATTAAGTTTGTAACATAAATAAATAAGGAGGATGGTCATCATGTGAGCATGATAGTCAACATGATGATTAGGGATAAGGAGAATAAGAATAACTCACCTTTTATATCTTTATTTAACTTTACACCATATTGATTCTTTTCTTTACAATCATCACATTATCAAACTTTGCATTCCCCTTTAATCATTCGAACCCTTACTCTTACCTCTCATCTCACTCTCTCAATTCAGAAAATTCTCTCTTTATACAAAGAAACACAAGAAGAAAGGAGGAGAGAAAAAAAGGCAAGCTTGAAGAGAAGGAGGAGGTGAGTCTCTTAATTAGTAATTTTGTGAAAAACAATAAGCTTTGAGATAAATTTATATTTTAATATATATTGAAGCCTCATATGTCTACTTTTTAATGAAGTTAATAGATCATGATTTGGAATTGTGAATCTTATGATATAAATCAAAATATATGGATATGTCGATCTATAAAAAGTGGTTATAAAACTAACTTTGTGGTTTGATCTGGAATTACTCTGTAAGAGTTAAAAAAATGAGCCTTATATCAATGGAAAGTTATTGAAATTTAGTTTTCAAAACAATTTACAAATCTTGATTTAAGAGTTGTATGTAAAGAGTTGTGAGATGATAAGTGAAGTAAGGTCAAACTGTCTCATCTATCAGAAAATATAAACTTGAGCGAAAAAATTGCTATTATTGGTAAGATTTCATGATTAAAAAATCTAATTATATGGAAAGATTATAGAGTGTAGTTTATGTATAATTTTACCAAATAATTTTTGGAGTTGTATACGAGAAATTATAGATTTAAATATGTCAAAGGCTCATATTGGATAGAATCGAGAATAACTCGTTGTGACCCCGAAACAACTTCAAATGTTCACAAACTCATGTAATGATGATAAATATATAAAATCATCATCATGAACAATCAAAATAAGTATCAAAGATTTTTACAAAGCTCAGCATCACTTCATAATATTAATATGACAGTTTTTCACGAAATTCGAACATATATGCTTAACTTCATAACGTAAACAAACATTCACAAGGGAATGTATTAATATGTGAATCCTATTATATTATAGGATTTAGAGACGTTGCTTGTTGTCACTTAAGGACGAGGTTGAGCATTTGTATGTGAAGAAGTATATAGTAAAAAATAACGTTTAGACTTATTGTGTGTGGCGATGCATATTATTATACCGTGAATATAATAATCTACGTTGCAATCTTTGATTGTAGTCACTAATTATGGTTGACGTAAAATGATGATTGTAACGTTTAGAACTGTGATTTGTGATGATGCATGTTAGTATACCTAGGAGTATATAATCATGTGATGGTTTCTGTGAAATTGATATAAAATGTGTCTGACACACCTTATTGCTTATCACTTATTGTGTGCCGTGATAAGATGATATATGGTGTGTGTTATGCCTTGTTTATTGGTATAATGAGGGTGAATGTGTGAAAGGAGTGTAAATCCATAATTGGTGAGATAACTTCGTGGTATAAAACACAAAGAGCGTTGTGTAAATCCATACAGTGACTTGATGGTGATATTCTTTCATCGAACCTGTGAGGTCGTTTTGGTATGAGGGTATATCACTGCAGGAGATCCTAGGCTCTAATTTGGCCGATCCCCTTTCGCAGATGTCCCTTTTGTTAAAGTTGAAGAGAGCTTACTTATGAAATTGAATAAGTCTGGGCAAGATTATAACATTGAGGATATCTATTGTCTATCATCTTTGTGTGATTGATATGATGGTAAGTATAACAGAATCTTGAGTGAACTGCTGAGTGTAACAGTGTGTGAGACATGGACTGGGGACTTGTTGTGTCACAATGTCATTGTCTCAATTTGTTTGATATGAAGGTCTTGATTGTCATATCATAAAGGGTATGATGTTAGTAAATAACGTTAATAATGTCTGAAGTGTCGATTGACGTGTGATTTTGAGCGTTATTACGTGGTGTTAAATGTACTTATGTGACTATGGTGAATCACTAGTATGCTTGTGATAGTGATTGCGAATGGTAAATTGACATGATAGTTCAAGAGTGTTGGAACAAAGAAACGAAATGATCATTTTCTTTTTCTTTTCTTACCTTCTTCTCTCTGTTCTCTTAAGTAGTGTGTTGATTCCGAAATACTGGAATATATGATCTAAGTGATCAAACCTTTCTTCGTTTCTTCCTCTTATGCATCCCTTGAGAAGGGGGCCGACACGTAATTGAGCTCCTATAGCTCACGATAACTATTTTTCTGTGTCTTTTCTCTTCTCTTTATTACAGGAGCAAGACTTAGAGGAGAAGTGTGACCTAAAATTTGATGCTAGATGTAACTTATGTATGATAGGTATTCTGATCTTAGAAAGAGATGTAAATTCTGTTGCAAAGGTGATATTCTGAGTTATGATTGAATGCATCAAAAGTTTTTAAACTAATTGTAATACCCCAAGGAAATGGTTAAATGGTTTGATTGTACTATCTATACCAATAAGGTGCGCCTTCCTTTTCGGTAGCCCATCACTTTAGAATTTCACAGTTAAACGTGCTTAACGTGGAGTAATGCTCAGATGGGTGACCTCCTGGGCAGTTTCTCAGGGTATGCGCGAATGAGTCCAAAGCGCACTGAAAGGATTAGTGTTGGTCTGTGGGACCAGTTGTCAGCCTGACGAGCGGTTCTTGGTGACGATCCGGTAGCAAGGATTTGACAGGGGCGTTACAATATGGTATCAGAGCAACCCTACGACCGCGTGCTGGACCTATAGACAAGAGGTGCAGGTCAGCCGCCTAGCGGGGGAAGGTTCTGGGGTTGTGTGTCGTGCTTGAAGTCGCAACGAAGACATTACGTTCTTTAAGTGGGGGTGCATGTAATACCCCAAGAAAATGTTTAAATGGTTTGATTGTACTACCTATACCAACAAGGTGCACCTTTTTTTCTGTACCCCATCACTTTAGAACTCCGTAGTTAAGCATGCGTGGGGCCAATTGTTAGCCTTATGAGTGGTTCTTGGTGCTGATCGGTAGCAAGGATTTGACGGGGGCGTTACAGTATGGTATCAGAGCAATCCTACGACCGTGTGCTGGACCTATGGACAAGAGGTTCAGGACAGTCGTCTAGCGGAGGAAGGTTCTGGGGTTGTGTGTCGTGCTTGAAGTCGCAACGAAGACGTTACGTTTTTTAAGTGGGGGTGCATGCAATACCCCAAGAAAATGCTTAAATGGCTTGATTGTACTACCTATACCAATAAGGTGCACCTTCCTTTTCGATACCCCATCACTTTAGAACTCCGTACTTAAGCGTGCGTGGGGTCAATTGTCAGCCTTATGAGCGGTTTTTGGTGTTGATCCAGTAGCAAGGATTTGACGGGGGCGTTACAGTATGGTATCAGAGCAATCCTACGACCGTGTGCTGGACCAATGGACAAGAGGTTCAGGACAGCCGTCTAGCGGAGGAAGGTTCTGAGGTTGTATGTCGTGCTTGAAGTCGCAACGAGGATGTTGCGTTCTTTAAGTGGGGATGTATGTAATGCCCAAGAAAATACTTAAATGGTTTGATTGTACAACCTATATCAACACGGTGTACCTTTCTTTTTCATAGCCTATCACTTTAAAACTCCGTAGTTAAGCGTGCTTAACATGGATTAATGCTGGGATGGGTGATCTCCTGCGAAGTTTCCCAGGGCCAGTTGTCAACCTGATGAGCTATTCTTGATAACAATCCGGTAGTAAGGATTTGGTCGGGGCGTTGCACTAATGATGTATAAATGAACTTAATTTAATTTTTGTGACTAAGACATAAAGTATAGTTTTTGCCTAACTGAGGTGTTGAACCCAACGACAATACTTCCACGTTGATTCCTATGAAAAAGTCAGGAAAGTTGGGACGTTACAGTTCATGTAAGTATCCACTTCATCGAATTGTGAGTTATCATGCAATGATGCCGCTGTGTTCGTTGGTACCCCTGTTGTAGTATATGGCTAGACATTATGTTCATTGACCGATAGATAACTCCACCATCACCTTATTTCGTAAACCTTTCATCAAATATCTCATAGGTTTGTTTGCCTTACTTCTTAAACATTTCCTTGGGTTAAGTAATACAATCTTAAATTCGACATAATTAGAGATTCCCAATAGTAGACATGAAATCTGATCCATTGCATCCAATTTGGAAGCAATGTTTATTACTCAATAGCAGGGTACGTAACACTTTCGGTTTGCATAGATAGAATTCAAAGAAGTACTAGTAAAAAATTGAAACATTCTCCTATGGATGGAGAGGAAATCAAGAACTGACGATGATTTTTATACGTCCTTGATTTTTGAAGCTGTTGCAAGAATATTCCTGGACCGGAGGCTCACTAAGGCATGGCTGCAACACAAGTCGATCGAGCATCAGCAACTATACCCTGTTGTATCCCAAGTCTCCTTAATCAGCTGTTATGTTTCTGCTATACATGTTGGAGCGTTGTCATAAGACCTTCTAGAATCGTCGACCTTGACTTTGCAAACATGACAACAAAATCACTGGCAAATAAGCAATCAACCAAGAAAAATTTCCAACTCAAAGAAATAACGAGCTTTCCTAGAAAAATTAGTTCACCTTCACATGCTCAAAGTCAAGGCGACATTTAAATCCATAAATTAATCACTCATTACAGACCATGACTTCGTTCTCTCCTTAGCCAATCAAAGAAACCAAGTGTGAAGGACTCCGATTATATAATGCTCCAGCACTTCACCATCAGCAAGAAACCAAGAAAAAAGGCTAATATGGCTAAAGGAATAGTGATCAACATTCCATATAAAGTGTTGACGAGCTTCGGCTCAGCAACATTCCAGGAGGTTGCTGCGTTTGGGAGCGAGGGCGAATACCACCAGGCTGAAGGAGGCAATTGAGAGCATCAAAGCAATACCCTCGGATGCCCAGGGACGGCAGGATGACAGCAAAGCCATCAAGTAATGGCTTCGTAGGCTGAGAGACGTTCTCTATAAAGCAACCGATTTGTTTGATGAGATCCTAGCTGTGGATGGGCTTAAGGATCTCATGGAGGGAAACCAGCTGATGAACGAGGTACGAACATTCTTTTTGTAGTCAAATATGATAATTTTCAACCGGAAGATGGCTCAAGGAGTCAAGACCATCAGGGAGAAGTTGGACCAAATTAAGCTAGACATGGAGCCGTTCAAGTTCCAAGTGAATCAGTATTACCAACAAGAGAATAACATGCGACAGCAAGGAATCAATGGCAGCAGAAGAAGAGGGACTATGGAAACTGGTTCCTTCATAGTTTTTGAGGATATCGTAGGATGAGAAGATGACAAGGAAAAGATCATGCAGCTGGTCTTGGACTTTAAGAATATGGATGAGAAATGGCCCGATGTTGTGCCCATACTCAGGTTTGGCGGCTTAGGAAAGACAGCAATCGCGCAGCTTGTCCATAACGACGAGATTGTTGGCGCTCACTTTGAGCTAAAGTCATTGTTGAGCCTGCATCTCAGATACCACTGCCACCAAAGAAAAGGCCAAATTTATTGTTGATGGTGACTCAAACCGCCTTTGACCAGCCGTCGCCACCACTAGCCGCCGCCGACTTTGTCCTCATCCAGCCGCAGCCGCCTTCGTCTTTATCAGGCGGAGGAATTTGGCACGCCTCTTCTTCCTGATTTG
>JAOVYX010004289.1:0-10350 GCA_035668315.1 Drosera spatulata
TTTATCTTCGATTACTAGACGTATTTATCAAATACTTATGTGTATTTGGCACTATATGATGTAGGTTTTATCACAGTACTGTAGTCAGGACAATCACTGCATCATTCACCGCCTTTTATGAGGCGTTGTGGACTACCTATTCCGAGGTTTCGTCT
Source organism: Drosera spatulata (assembly GCA_035668315.1). Taxonomy (NCBI): domain Eukaryota; kingdom Viridiplantae; phylum Streptophyta; class Magnoliopsida; order Caryophyllales; family Droseraceae; genus Drosera; species Drosera spatulata. The sequence continues at coordinate 156 of JAOVYX010004289.1, forward strand.
CATGCACGCGATCGCATGTTCGGTTGGTTCTCCAAATGAGCCCGAAACCCCTTTTATGTTATTGATAATTTTATTTCGATATATATAAATGTACTATAGAAATTAATATGTTCGAATGTTTTTTTCAAGCGCAGTATACGTGGGATCCTTCACTCGATGCACGGATACGTGCTGGATGAGAGACGACGTTGAAACGTCGTTTCCCAGACATCTTTTACAAGGCTCGAATCGTTATCATTGAGGGGTGATTGATAGCGATTCGACAGCGTACAGTAGATGCCCTTCGAGTTTCAGATGGAGCTTTTGGAGAGGCAATGCGCGAGTGAGGATTTTCAGACGAAATCCGAGATCGCCCAGCAGAACCGGGCGAAGGGGATCGCGACACACACTCAGGGTAGTGTGTCCTCTGTCGCCATCGAGAAGAGGATGCTTAGTTTTTCGTGTTTTCTTTTTTATTCGATACATTTAAGATTTATACGTGTTTTATCATTTCATTAACAAAATTTTATATAACAATCATTTAAGCTTTAACTCATTGTTTTAATTAAATTGTTTTAGGTGACGGCTTTGAAACGAAAGGTCATGGGCTTCGAGGTTTTTATACAGACTCATAAGAAGTCGGATGTCCCTGGCGTTGTAGAGACCATTCAGGCCGAGAAGTCTATAGCTGACTTTCCACTAATTGACGAGCCTGCGACACAGTTTCGAGTATCTTTTCTTTCGCTCCTTATTTATTAAATACAGTTTTTATTACATTTCATATTACTAATGCATTGTAAATGATCTATTGTAGGATTCATATTTTGAGCGACTCGGTCAGCTGCCTGAGTCACAGATGGATGAGTCTGTCGATCCCCAGGTTGCTCAGTAGCAGTTTCGTGCAGCGGCTGATCGGGCTTTTTTGGAGGTCTCTCGGACCGACAAGGGAAGGGTATATGGTATCGGCTCAGCTACGAGCCAATTATACCCCCGATCCATGCTCAGCTCTTCATGCAGGAGTCAATCGCAAAGCTCTCAAGGGATTTCAGAGGATTATTATCAACTGAAGGAAGAAGTCCTCACCCTCCGACAGAGCCAGGTCAGGATGGAGTAGCAGATGGCCTTCCTCTTCATGAAGATGGGCGAGGATCCTTCCACATATCAGAACGAAGCTAGTTGAGCTTTTCATCCTTTTCAACCAGCTCCGGATGTCGATTCCTGTCCCCCAGAGCAGCGCGATGTTAAACTAACTGGCCATTGACGCGTATTAGGTTGTTGTAAACTCGTTACATGTGTATAATTCGAAATTTTAGTTCAATTTGATTGATGTTTGTAGATTTCTAAGTTTCTTGATGTTTCAGGTACATGTATTTGTATTGGTACGCGTTGAAATTCTGATTTATTTTTTTTAAATTAAACTCAATTAGCAACGGAAACCATCGCTATTTTATAAAGAAATAAATTAACGACGGATTCCGTCGTTAAATTTTTAAAAATTGATAATGACATTTAGCGACGGACTCCGTCGCTAAGTGAATAAATTTCGCGACAGAAATTCCGTCGCTAAGTTTGCAACTATGGGAAACAAAAATTAACGACGGAGAAAGTCAATCCGTCGTTATAATTTTGATTTAACGACAGATGCGTCGCTAATTTGTGGTTTAACGATCACATTATTAACGAAGGATTATTTTCGTCGCTAATTTGTCGCTAAATATTTTTAACGACGGATTTTTGATTTTTTACGACGAAAAATTTCCATCGTAAAATAACTTTTTTTTATAATGGACCAATAAGACTCTCAAGACATCCATCATGGAAATCTAGACATGAATTCATCCATCATGGAAATCTAGACCTGAATAATGAATTATCATGGTTTGGGAATGGCTCCTTTACTCTTCTTGTTCAATGGATTTGATGTTTGTCTCATTGGTAAAGCATTGGTTTGATTGAGAAGATGGAGAATTTTTTTATTTTATATTAAAAAAAAAAGATATTTATCAAACTATATGTCAATAAGGGTTAATGATTCTTTCTATATTTGACACCTTTCGAGGATATAGAAAAATAGTATTTTATTTAGGAGTATATAACAAGAATAACTATATATATTTAATCATTTTCACACCCAGCATTTAAGAGTAAAAATTATGATTTTAGTAACATCTACGTCAACCTCAAATTTTTAATGTGACAAAAATGGAAGAGTGCATGTGCACGTTGAAAATACATATGTGGTGTTCTAAAAAAAGTCAAAGATTAGAGATTCTACTAAACTTGCACCAAAGGTTCTATTAACCTGTGGATTGGCTAATGATGGAGTCAAATCAAGGAGATTTGTCATCACTTATCATTGGGACTTGATGGAATGCACCATAAGCATGGAGGCTTGTCCTATTCTTCTCTATGAACAAATAAGTCAATGGTTAACTAACTTGTGAAAAATTATAAATCTATATGCATTTAATAAGTCCATAGGAGTATACATCTTCCACAAAATTTGTTTTTATATATACTTATAAATTGGACATTAAAAGAAGATAGTCTAAGTCTCCAAGAGTAAGGGTGTACAAAATGTTCGCGAATCGTCCGAACCGAACCAAAATCGATAAGAACCGCACCATACTGACATCATACTGCTCAAGTTGGGATGGGAGTGGACGAGCAATTTATAGGAACCCAGTTTTCGATACGATACAGGAAAATTTTTCAAGAACTGTATCAGTTATCCCGAACCGGATTAGACAAATAAATTTTATATTTGAGTTTAGTATATGATATGTTTTAATAATTGCTTGTAAACTTATACATTCAAGTGTATATTAGTGTGTGATATTTTAGTATGTCTCGAGTATACATTGTAAGACTTTGAACTTGAGATTTTATGTTATAAGTTATTGTTTTTGTAGTTGTTTCAACGTTATGCCTCCTTTATCCCATGTATCGATGTACATTATCAAAATTAATCAACATCAAGAAAAAAAGAAATAGGTTTTGCACTTATAAAAAAAGGGTTACAACTTATATTGTTTGAGTAGCACTAAATGAAATGAGCAATGTATATCATTGAGACGAAAGTAAAAACAATGAATATCAAAAGGCTTAAAACATTATTTTGTCAAACACAATGTCAAGAAACCAAACCATGAACCTGAAACAAAGAAATATCAACCACAACATTGAACGAACAAACATTATTATGAGATCTTTAATTTAATTAATTACTTAAATTTGTACCGAATGGACCGAAATATCGATTTTGATCGGATCAAAAAACCGAGAACCTATATCGTAATTTTTGGGACAAGAAGGGACAAAAAATTTAAGGAACTGAAAAGTCGATATGGGACAAAAAATGGACCGATACGGGATCATCCCGTAGCATGCTCACCTCTATCCAAGAGGAATCCCATCAAACTCCACCATGGGAGGCATCCATTTCATCTCCTCCACCGACCAGGGCAATATTTTGCTTCCATTATTCTAGAGGGCATTAAGAACATGCAACGTCTCATCTGAAGTATTATGTTTGTACAGAATATGAAGAATTGAATTAATGATAAACGACATTTCTTCCAACAAGGTAATAGGTTGACAACCCTTCCTTCAACGTGAGGTTAGAAGTTTGATATTGCTTGGTGATATAAATGAATAAACTGTCTTACTTTTATATAACAACAAAGACAAGATCGACTTCAAACATGCAGTATGTCTTCTCTAATAGCAGTAGTTGCGGCACTAAGTTGTAAGTCAAGCACTTAAGGGTAAGTTAATCATTATTAAAAAACTGTTCATACGTGATAGTTGAAAGGCGTCACTTAATATAAAAAAACTGTTACACAAAAAACTGTCACAAAAAGACTCTTCGTCACGTATGAGCTCGTCAAAAGAGGCTTTTCGCGATGTCTTTTCCATCACAGAATCTTTACGTCACGACATAAATTATCACAATGATTTATATATAGTGTGATGGTCAAAGTCATCACTTATACAAATCATTACTAAATTTTTTAGATAATAATAAAGGAGTATCATCGAAGAGTTAAAATTAATTGAAAATTAATAATAGATTTCCTATGGTCAACCACATCTTCGCCACCGACGATCTCCAATTGGCGAACCTCGATGGCCTACCAAATATTAATGTTTTCAAATATTTGCGATATATTATGTATGATGGGATTCAAATTTATGACCTTTTGAATATAAATTTCATTGAAAATCATTGAGATATGTTGGATTTTGTGATTTGACTCTATTATCAAAACATTTATTATTATTTGATTTACGAAATTTGATTGCACGATAATTTTCAAATAATAAATCGATTTTTAACGATTCTTATATCATATATTCTCAAATGATTTTATATATTAATATTAAAAAAACTTATATATATAAATAATATAAATAGTTGAGACGGCTTTATATTAAGCCATCACAAGATGATTTAAAATTATGTGACGAAATTAAAAGCCTGCATCAATATTAGTTTTTTGTGACGATAAAAGCGGTCATAAAAAATATTTTTATTTTGATGTCAAAATGTTTCTTAACCCTCTAAAAACCAAACATATATATGATGGTATTATCCATCACAATTGATTTTTGGTGATGATTTTTTTGTTTCACAGAAAAGTACGGTTTTGATGACGGTTTCATTTATGGATCACAAAAAGACATTATCTCGTTACGGCTTTACAAAACCATCACCCTCGTCCGTCACACATAAGCGTTTTTCTTGTAGTGAATATTTGATCAAAGTTCCAGTGAACTCACAATCGTATCTAGCTATATATATTGATTTTTATAGTGCTTCAAATTTTCTTAAGAGATTGCATTGCACAAGCACAGGTCTGGCTGCTTGGGCTGCAGGCTTAAATAGCTAGGCTACAAAAATATTTGGAAAAAATTACTAGCTAGTAGAATGAACTATACCAAAACATAGCTCGCCTCCTGGATTTTATGTATATGAACATTGCATGGATGGTTACTTGCTGGTAAAAAACCAGCAGTTCAATAGTAGAAAAGGCAAAGACTTTTGGCTGGCTAGCTCTATCATAAATGAATTAATTATTTAGAAAGAGAAAAAGCTAATTGGAAATAGAAAACAAAATAAAAAATGTATACATGTTTATTCTCCAACATCTCAAAGGAAATCAACTGTTCAAGAACAAAGAAACAACGATGGAGCAAGGAGAACATACAATGCTTTGAATTTCTTTTCTATTCTTAGTTTTTCTCCTTATTATAAAATGATGTATTTTATGGGATGGATAGAGTACTAAAACCCCAAAATAATCTCAACTAATATTTCGGAAATATTTGATTGCTTCAATATATGGCTCTATGCGTTGAAGCTCATTGGATTAGTTTTGAAAGCATAAGTGATCAGTTCCACATTTCCTTTTAAACTATAGAAGTATCTTACTTATGTGTTTACATCATTAATTTAACGTGCTGACAGAACTACTTACATTAACGTATCACAAAGGTATTTCAGTTTTTTTCTACTAATCACTCCGTCCTATAATATATAAGAGGAAGAAATGATACTCCCTCCGTTTCAAAAAACTAAAATAATTTTCTTAATTTATTCATTAAAAAAATAAAACTTTATCATAAAAAGAAATTTTTTAAGCATCATTTTTTTTATGCTTTCTCTCCCATTCATATACCCAAGGGATAAAGAGATCAGTCATATAATATTTCACTTAATTTTTTAATAATTGTACATAATCAATTTGTTTCATTTAATTAAAAAAAAGAATTATTTTTGATATTATTTAGAAGGAAAAAAACTCCAAAAAAAAAAATATTCTTTTCATTTCATTAAAATTATAATAAAATCACATAGGTTGCAGGGACTATATAACATTTTTGGGGCAATTTGGATTGTAGCGTTATCAGACACTGAAATGACAAGACCATGTTGAAAGTGGGTGGTGGTGAAGAAGCAGCTTTGCTTTGATCATCATCACCTCTCTATCATCTCTCTAAAATTTTGGGTTACTTTTGAGAGTGACAAAAGACCAACATGATCTGACCTTTCATGGTCAGCTGTCAACCAATCCCCATCGTCAGATCACGTCACCATCCGATCCGATCTGACGGACCACAGACTCTCTCCTCTCAGTTTGACCCGGATTAAATCACAGCCGTCGGATCGGGAATCGACGGTGTGGATTTTGTACACGTGGTGGGGTGGTGTTGTACTACTACTCTATTGTAGCCTTTTTTGAAATGTGAGCCATCGATTTGCCCCCCTTTTTTTTAATTTTTGGGTAATGTTTTTTTTTTTGGTTTTTTTAGAGGTATGGCACTGACTCCAAAGTGATGCAACGTTTCACTTGACACTGAAGTCGTCCTCTGTTTTCACTCGACTTGACACTATTGTTTCTCTTTTTAGTTTGTCTCTAATTAATGGTCTTAATTAATTAAGGTTATTTTGGATACATAGTATTCTGTTTTAAATGACGATGGATAAAATATAATTTATAATCGTTAATTTTATATTGATGGATCTTCGAACATCAATATGAACTTTTAAGATGTTAAGTTTCTCAATATGAGATTTGAGCGAAAGTGTTGTTCCGAGGTCTGCATGCTTTGTCTGGTCGTCATTTGTTATGAGGTGTTTGTTTCATGCGAGGGAAGTGTTTCTTGACAAGGTAGCTGACTAACCTGGTCAATTAGCCTGATAATAACCTCATGAGTTCTAACTTTCCTGGTGTGGTACTTGTGTTGATTGATTGAACGAAGTGATGACGTTTTTGGGTTCAGTTGAATGAAAGAGAGAGCTTGATGGTAAGTGTGTGTGTCAGCTGAGAGCATTGGACAAGTACTTTTTTGCTTCACCATAGTTGATCTTGCACCCAAGGGAAACTTGTGATGACAGGAGGTTTTTTTTTTCCCCTTAAAAAACCTTATGCCTTGATGTCACAATGTTTTCAATCCCTTGGGATTTAGAACAAAAACCAACAGCATTGAGTATAGCACCTCAATATATGATAACAAAGTTATATGTTTTTGTTCGCAACAAAGATAAGATGATCCACATCCCGCTTCCTTAAATCAATAGCGTGGAATGTGTGCATGCATTGTCGAGTTTATTGGCTCTCAGAGTATAATATTAAATCTTAAGGTTTTAACTCATACCAATTGATGCAAGAAACCATCAGAGGTAAAAGCAACAAGACAGGCAACCACTTCTAAATTTTAGAAGTAGAAGACAAACTTACCTTGTCTTCTAAAAGTAGAGACAAACTAACAGACCAAAAATATTCTTATTGCAACTGACCTTGTTTAGATAAGTATCCGGATGCATAATACAAGCAGGAGTGAATCCGTCTTCTAGGGTAAGATGGCCAACAGGTTCGAGATGCTCCTCAATTCCTTTGAAAGCCCATATAAGTAAATAACCTTTGACATCAACACTGAGGATGTGTTCTCCAACACTGGAGATTACATACATTTATTAATTATTATAAGCTCTTGATTACACAAGGTGGGTTTGTCACTTTGTATTCTCGACAGGACTTAATCCATTTTCTGCCTCTTGTTGAGATTATTGTTTTGATGCAAACAAATCACGAAATCTGAGTAGTTAAGTTTGAATTCTTTCCTAGTTTCTTTGGTCTCCCCCGACCAAACAATTGTGTTCATTTGTACAAGTTATTTGTACTACAACAAGCAAAATAGTATCGTATTATTGTAAAAGCAAGACCAATAAGATGTACAGAACTATCAGTCAATGAAGATGCAAACAATTGAATTTTCTGAAACTTTATAGAACAAGAAACTTTGAAGACACTTCTGCAACACATATATGCATAGAAAGAGGAAGATAACAGCAACAAATAAATGCAATTTCTTGACATAAAGGGGACAAAAGAACAGAGTCAAATCCGTCAAACTCCCATTGCATGCAAAAAATGGTACTATCATGAGTTTGGTGGTTGAATTGGGTTTTTTACCCCACAAACATGTCTTGAATAGTTTTATCACTCATTTTTTCTCGTTATCATATTTGTTCAATAATGATCGTATGAGATTAATTTTGATTCATCAATCTAAATATTGATATTCCCTTCCATCAATTTCAGATAAGAGGTCAACTTTGAGTTACGTTACAGTTGAGTTGTTCCCATGTGTTATATTCATTACAAGCCCACTTTACCCAAACACAAGAAACGCCCATGTGGCACTATGAATATGTGCTTCATAAATCAACTTATGAATTATAGTCGCAATAATTAATGCTTTGGGGGACTTAGACCGAATTATATGATCCATGAATTTGGAATTGGTCTATCATTGTACCCAATACTCATTTCCCATCATTAATGATTTGTGGAACTAATGGTTATACATTATACTCGTTGGTGTTGTCGGCAGCAGTCACATTTGTTTCAACATCAAGAAAAGGCTACATGCATCTTAGTTTAATCGAGAAGCAACGAGTTGTTGCATGCCCATTGATGATAAGAATTTCAAAGAAGACTCATGACAAATTCCCCCATATCAAGAGATTAGTGATTCGACATCTTTTAGAAACATCATGAAATAATCTCTTTGTCATAAATATATAATGAGGATAAAACTAACTACGTAGATTTCGTCCTTCTTACATCTTACATTTAGTGAGATTATGAGGATATATTGTTTTGATTTGCAATATCAATGACAGATTTCTACCTTCAAGCACACATTATATAGTATTTATTTTCCTAACAATCCACTTTCTCCGTCCCATATAAATTGTGAAAAGTTAACTTGTCACGAAAATTAATAAAACTTCTTGATTTGGTGTTTTTTTTACTAAATTGCCCTTGTGAGTGGGTTTAATTTGTGAGTGGGTTGAGAGAGAAAAGAATAAGAGATGATAGAGTAGAATTATGAATAAGTAATAAGAGAAAAAACAATAATGATGGAGATGATGTGATATAAATTAGGGGTATTTGAGATTTTTCACCTTATAAAATTTGCTAATGTGAAAACGTTGTAATTTATATGGGACGGAGGGAGTATTTAAGGAAAAAAAAAAACAAAAAAGAAAAATGAAAAACCCTAAAACTGGATATGATAAAATGATGGGTAAGTATACTTTGTGGTGTCTATATAAGTTGGGCCTAGGAATTGAAACAAATCTGTACTAATGTTAATTGGGCACCTGGGCCATGTTCGTTGGGTCTCCATATACTTTGCTTTTGAACTGGCCCACTTGTCAGAGAGATGGTTTGAATTGGCCCAAGCATCAAAAGTCATTTTTTCTCACTATAATTTTCACCCTATTTAACTACGTTTTAAGCTGTTAATCTGATTTATAAACACTTTTCTTACTTGAGAGTCTGCATAGGGTTTCTCTATAGGGAAGAGGTAGTCTCCACCAAGGAGTGGTAGTCGTCGCCTGCGCGGTGATCTCTACTGCAAACATGAATAATGGAGAGAGTTCTAGGGACAATGAAGAAGCCAACCGGATAACGGAGTGTAGGCATCTGTTTGGTACAAGCTTGAGACTAACAGAGGATGAAAAGGAAGCGGTTCAAGTTATAGAGGAAGGGGAGGGCGATGATGAATTTGCAGACAGGAAAACAGTGGCTAAACTGTTTTCGAAGAGAAGCATCTCCATTGAAGTCTTGAGATCGTCAGTCATCAGAGCTTGGGCTACTGCGGGAGAAGTGGAGAGTAAGCAGATGGAGGTCAATCTTTTCCTTTTCAAGTTCCAGAGTCGTGGTGATATAGAAAGGGTCATGAATGACGGTCCGTGGCATTACGAGAACCATCTTTTTGTCTTGTGCAAGTACAATCCTCTGAAAAGACTTAGTGATTTCAAGTTTGATAAGATTCCAGTTTTGTTTCAGTGTGAAGGCTTGTCTATGGGGTACATAGGACGAAAGGTTGGCGAGGCCCTAGGGTAGAAGGTGGGACGAGTCCTTGAATTAGGCGTCGATGACAAAGGTGAAGTTAAAGGGCATTGCTGTTGACGGTGATGACGGTGTGCCTCAAATCATACGCGTTTCCACGAGGCTTTTCCTTCCCGTGTTCTGTCCGCGTGGAGTTCCTCGCATGACTCTGCATGTGATGTCCGTGTGGTGCTGTGTATAAAAGGAGAGGAATGGTGGAGATGGAAAGATAGAGCAAGAGAGACGCAAGGAGAAGTGGGGAAAGACAGAGGCTGGAGAAGAGGAAGGAAGAGAGGCAGAGGAGTGTT
>JAOVYX010004290.1:0-10347 GCA_035668315.1 Drosera spatulata
CAAAAAGGAGGTACGCCGCTGAGTAAAATATAGAGCATGACCCCTGCACTCCATACATCAATCTCCTTTCCATACCTGCGCCGCAGAACCTCAGGAGCAACATAATATGCACTACCAACTATATCTCGATACACCTTTCCTGCAAACAAGTCTATTTCATGAGAAATTCATCCCTCATAAACAAGGAGTGTGCGACTGGCATAAACACAAAGCACCTACAATTTTAGGAATAAAGTTTGGATTCAAATCATGAAAAGCTCACTGACTAAGTTTATGAAACCGGAAAAAAAAAAAAAATAGAAGTGCAAAAGTAAAATTCTCTAGACCCAGAACGACAAAACAACAAAATTGAAAGACGGTCACCAACATCTGAACCTACCTAGGAACTGCAGGTATAGACTTAAACAAAGTAATGGTATAGGAGGTCACAACAAAAAGCAAAACCAAGAGTCAAAACCCATAAGTTATCAGTATCATCAAAGAACATCCTCCTAAGTACACCCAAATATGTACCTTCCTGGATAAACATAGAGAGACCAAAATCGGTAGCCTTCAAAAGGGCATCCTCGTCCTTGCTCGAAAGCAAGAAATTCTCAGGTTTAAGGTCTCTATGCATCACACCCATGAAATGACACACATGGACAACATTCGCAATTTGTCTCAACATCGCCGCAGCGGCCTTTTCACTATAATGTCCCTTAGCAATAATCCTGTCAAAGAGCTCCCCACCAGCACACAACTCCATCACCAGATTCACAGACTCCTTATCCTCATAAGCCCCCTTGAACTCGACGATGTTCGGCTGCCCGCTCAAATGCTGCATAATCTGAATCTCTCTCCTCATATCCTCCTTATCAGCCTTGGTAACAAGCTTACTCTTGAGGATTTTCTTGCAAGCAAATCGATCACCAGTTCCCTTATCGGTGCAAAGATAGGTTGTCCCAAATTGACCACTGCCCAATACCTTCCCCAGTTCATAGTACACACTCACATCATCGAAGGGTTTTCCAAGAATTGTATCAGATGACTTTTGGGTTGGCTTCGGGCTCCGAACCCTGGCAGGTGGCGCCCCGGCAGCAGCCACCGGCCTCTGGGGCTGTTGTTGATGCTGCTGCTGCTGCTGATGGGCTGAGGGCTTGGATTGGTGTTGGCCATGATCTGAAGTTCCATTAGTTGCTGTATATGAACTATGATTCTCACCTTTCCCTTTGCTCCCACAAACACCCATTTCTCAACAAAATCTACAAAATTCTAGGGAAAACAAAGCTAACACAGATGAAGTTGAAGGTCAAATTGGGCATGTGAAAATGACCCAGATGAAGATTTCACAGGAGCCTTGTGAAAAGATATAAGCTTTTGTATTAGAGGGGAGAATTATCAGGGATTTAGGTTTGAAGATGCCAGATTTGATGGGAATCAGAGTGATATACGAAGTGGGCAAAGCTGATCATTCACTTGGTGGAGACTAGACTTCTGAAGATTACAAGGATCTGAATCAAGAAGAAATGGGAAAACAGGGTAATGATTCAATCGAAGACTTTGATTAAAGACTTTTTTTTTTTGAAATTGAAGACTATGATTAAAGACTTTAATCTGCATAGACTGGTGAGGGGTTAATTGGTGATTTGGTTTGACAAGAAAGTCGCCAGTTTCTTTTCCTTGTATTTTCGCCCTGTTTTCCTGTTCTTTTCTTCGTTTCTTTGTACGAGATGGAAAAGAAAGACCAAAAGAGGATATTCCTATTATCGACTTCATCAAGTGCAGAGGGCAACCTCAGGGACTGTTGTCGGAAGTTTCTACTTCCTTCATTACCTTTCCTCGGTTCTTTTCACAAATTGACTTGCGTGATTGCAAAATCAATCACTCCCTTCCTCTCTTCCACAACAAAAAAACAAAAAAAAAAAAAAAGAAAAAAAAATAAAGGATGATGATAGATGACATATGTTGATCGCGTAATCTTAATTAATCAATAAAAATAAATAGTTTATTTGAAAAATGAATATTTATATTAAATTCAAATCCATCCCTATCCTATAAAAAGAATCTCGAATATCGGGATAAATTATCCCGAATATACAAAAAAAATGTCATCTGGGATTCTTTTTTCCGGAATCCGGGAAAAAGAATCCCGGATGTATAAAAGAAAAAAAACAATGATCTTCCGGGGTTCTTTTTCCCGGATGGATTGATCCTTCCGGAAAAAAGAATTTCGAAAGTAACGAAAATTCTTTGAATCTTACCCGTCCATCTCACAAATGAACGGTTAAGTAATGTTGGCTATATAATCCTTCCCAACCAACGTATAACATTTATCATCACCCAAAAATCAATCGCTCCCTCTGTCTATTACTCCAAATTATACATAACCATTTTGCGTTCAGTATTTATAACAATTTTTATTTCTCAATCTTTATTCTTAAATACAGTTTTGTTTATAAAAATCGATCCACTAAATAGATTCTTTATCCCTGAGCCTACTTGTAACCCAATCTCTATATGAATCTTTATTCCTCATTTATATCAATAGAGACAAAGATACATAGATCTTTTCATTCCAAAAGATACATAGACCTTTTATATATTGCCAAATAAAATCATATTATAAACATTAAATGTGATATATTGCTGACAATATATGTATTTATATGCATCTAGTTAAATTGAAACAAGTAGTGGCAAGATTTACTTTTCCAAATTATTATTTTTGTTTAAGATTCTTTCAATCTATATATAATACTAACCAAATAGGATGCATGAGTGTATTCGACTCAGATCTTTTAATCTTGATCGTCCAATATAATTGAACGGTTGAGATTAAACGTTAACAGATATGAATATTAACCTAGTTAAAATAAAAATATATTCGATCTTATTTTTATATTATTCGAAATCGATTGAACAATCAAATAACATGTGTAAACATAAATCATATCAAAGAGAAAATTATATCATATCTTAATAATAGTTTGTAAAAGAAATTTTAAGTGTGTATATCATGGATTTGGAGTTTATGTGATTAGCCACACACATTTGTCTGGCTAGATCGTTGGACCTTCAAATTAATGGTTAAGATTAAAAACTTATTTTTCTTTCTTTAAAATGAGTTTTTAATCTCAATCATTAAGTATCGAATCCAATAGTCTAGACACACATAAGGAATTGTGTGGCTAGCCACATAAATACTTTTCCCATATATCATTTAATAGTAATCCAATGGTTGAAATTGAGTGTTAGTAAAAATATTAAGATTTAATTTTAAGAAATGATATATTTGATACAAATATCACTCAAATAGAAGGTTAAGATAAATTGTCAAATATAATACTTCTATATACGTACAAAAAAAATATCACAAATGTATCGAATGGATTAATGCACGAATGGATAGACTAATATCCTTATATATATATTTTTCTACTACGAATTGATCTTATATTCCAATATTGGAAGTCCGAACATCATAACAATATATACCCAAGGATTATCATATTATTATTCTCTTGGTAGAATAAAGATCAACATCATATAGCTGAACTTCATAACGAATATCAATATCAATATCAAATCGTACTTTTTCACCACTTCATAGAACAAAATCTGTTAGCCTAATACAAGGGGAGGATAATACGACAAATTATACTAAAATACCCAATGAAAATTTCACTTATGTTTCAGTATCTGTTAGCATCCGAGAACTATAAACAATTATCATGTATAATGTATATCATACGGTCGCACTATAGTCTTGTATATATGAACTATAAAAATCAAAAAGGATATCAAAATATGAGTGAAATTTCTATTGAATACCGTTGTCTAATTATCCTATGATATAATTCATCATAAAATGTTGAATGGGGAGAACTGCCCCGCTCGAGAGCATGTAGCTCCGTCACTGATTCCCAACTTCAAGAGAGCCAAAAACATAATTTTCCATATCCATTTTTTTTATAAACCATATCCAATTTATATCTACTATTTTATGTCTTTTTTAGACTATAAAACACACATATCATTTAAATGAAACTTAGAGCTTTTAAGGGTTAAAGCAATCCTCAGAGCATCAACAACGGTGATCGTCGTGCCCTCATCCTTGGTCGGTTCCAATCTTAGAAAGAAAAAGTTAGAGATTAAGGTTGAAATTGCAAAAACAAAGGCTGATGAGAAGGGCAAGGATGTAAATAAAACGATGGATGTGAAGGAGAAGAAGGTTGGACGATTGTGTTGGTACAGAAAAATGGAGAAAGAAATTCAAAGTGGTGTTGAAGCATTCGTATAACTTACGAAAGGGGCTTTTTTTTGTCTGTCTCTTTTACGCGATCAGAATAGTGGGGAACTCTCAATTGTTGATGTGATCACTGGTTCATCGGTGAAGTTGAATTCAAATGTGCATAATTGTGATTCAAAGTGTGGGTTTCGACTCCCATATGTAATCGACGTGATGTGGACATTGTTAAATCCTGTTAGTATTTTCCCTCATGTGATATGATATTATGATACTATATTAAAAAAACATAAAAATATGTACAAACCTATACTAGTTAAGTTGGCTTCTTATGCCTGTTGAAGAATGATTTCTTTCATTCTTACGGATGATGACAAGAAATGAGTCATAACATTTATTGTGTTGGAATCATTTTATTGAAAATTGGATTATAGAGCTTCATGGCAGGCCACAATAAAGGACGACTGGGATTTCTTTGCGTACATGGACGATAGCCGAATTACAGGACGAAGCTCAACAAATTCCCACTGTGAATTCATATTATCAAAGAGCTCTATAAATAGGCTCGGGAAGAGGAAGGCAAGGCATGACAAAATCCACAAATCTAAGCCACCAGAAGTGAGAAGAAAATACGTCTCAATTTAGAGTTTTGAGTGCTATCCTTTACGAGTATTTGTTTTAGTCCGGTAGAGAAAAAAATAAAATTACTGAAAGTTATCCTGATGATTGTAATCCCCTAATATAGTCTAGAAATGATCTTTATAATCTCTTATTAGTGGATATTTTGGTATCGTAACGATCCCTTGGTTTTTACTCTATTATAGTTTAGGGGAATTTTCAGGTAAAAATCCTGGTGTCGACTTTATTTATTTTAGGATATTTAATTATCCCATTTTAACTGCACGGTGAGGAAAAAGTGATGGACAAATTTTTGTTATAATTTATACCGATTTTTTCAAACAGACTTATATCAAAGCTTTGGTTAATTTAACCGGAGGACGGTCCGACTTCTGTGGTATTTAAAATGAAAGATGGAGCCAGAGTTAGAGGCATGATCCGACTTACCTCATCGAACTATTCAATGTGGAAGCCCAGAATGGAGGATATCTGTTGAACCTCATGTGTTTTGATGATAACAAACAGTAATGTACTGATGTTGTTTTGAGTTTCTATATTGTGAAGGTGCATACTAATAGGTTTGGTGCATAAAGAATCACATGGAGTACAAATCAAATGAAGATGGATCTGAAGATCATTGGTCCAAACTGGAGATGATCTGAAGTTTGGGTTTGGAGTTTGATGAGCAAAGTGAAGATGTTGATCAAAGCTATAAACCTCGAGAGCAACTCGGAGACAATAACAAGAGCTACTGGATGGAAGGTGCAACTCGGTCTATATAGTCTTGAACATTGTCAGCAGGTATGATACGCTTGTTTAGTCAGTTGAAATGATGAGCACTTAGGATCTATTGAATTATCAAAGGTAAAATAATTTTGCAAGAGTCGATCCTTGTCAAGAACCGTCTTTTGTGTCAGTAACCGATTCTGTTATAAATCCCTGGTTTTTTCGATCACGTTTTATAGAGATATTTATCATATATTTTAAATGATTTTTTGTTATAAAAAAACATCTTATTAATACCCAAAACGTTTTAAGTGGAGGTGTGGGTTGACTAGCCATTTGTTGGTTATGAAATATGTCTAAATCTTAGCAGAATATGAAAAAAAGACTTTAATCAGATTATTTTCTGTTCTCCTCCATGTTCTTCCACCTCTCCATTCTCTGTTCTTCAATGAGTATTATTTAAGAAAACAGAAAAATGTTTTTGAGATGTACGAATCACAAAGATCTTTACAGAGAAGGATTTCAAACATTTTCAAGGTGAAAAGTTTACAACCTATATTTGGTGATTCGAAAGATTTGGATTTTATGTTTTGTATGAAGATCTAAGGTATATTCAAACCTTTAGTGCTCATACTTTCACTGGTTAAATGAGGTATCAAGTTGCATGTTTTGTTTTGTCGATTTGTTATCAAGTTGTTTGTCCAACCACACTCGTGGAGTGTTGTGTTGCAGGAGAACCTTGGACCTAGGTTTTTATAGGTCGTACAATCATAAGGGTGTATCTATACTTGAGTTTTTCCTAATCTAGGGGTAGACGTAGGATAAACGAACTTGTTAGTGTCCTAGAGTTAGAAATTACAAGTGGAGTCTTATAGTGTGTGTTCTGTGGGCAAAAAGAGTAATGGTGTACTTGTAAAGTGGTTTTACATAGTGCGATTGCTGTTTGTGAAGAGTGGATCTAACTCCCTGGCTACGCTGGGGACGAACCACGATAAATCTGGTGTCTCTTGTAATTTACTATTCCTGTATTATTTGTTATCTGATTGATCACGTAGAAGACTATACGAAAAACTGAATCTGAAAAGTATAAGAACTATTTTTTAACAAAGAACTATATCCACATAAAGAATCGGCCCTTAGTACAACATTAGTTTTAGTACATCACTTTACAAGAATTTGGAAAAGCTTAAATACTCAATTCATCCCCCCCTCTTGAGTATTTTCTGTGACTAAAAACTAACAATATCCTTTATTGTAAGGATATGTATGAGCCAATCGTAACCAAGACAAAACCCGCTGAGGAGGAGAAAGCTTGGGCGGTTTTATGATGCTTTTGCAGCGCAAAGCTGTTGGTGTGATTAGACAATACATCGACCAGAGTGTCTTTCAACACGTGGCCATCGGCGTTTCTGTCCTATAGGAAAATCTCGAGGCAATGTACTATAGGACGATTGCAATGTACAAAGCTTCCGTGATATGAAAGCTAGTAAAGTTGGAGTTTAGAGACGATCATAGTGTGGCAGAGCACTTGAATGATTTTCTGGGCATCGTGAATCAGTTGATAGGTATGGAGATAAAGTTTGACGATGAGATACAAGCATTGTTATTATTAAGTTGCTTACCTGATAGCTGGAAGACACTGGTGGTGTCATTGAGCAACTCCGCTCCTGAAGGGAAACTCACAATCAACATCATGAAAGATAATATGCTAAACGAGGAAACCAGGAGGAAGGAGCTCATCCCGTCCAGCTCATTAGATGGTTATTTGAAGAAGCATCACGGACGAAATAAAGGAAGGATTTTCCAGCAAGACGACAAGTCCGGGGGAGATCGTTGTCTTAGACTCGAAAGGGCTTCATTTGCTATTATGGTGGCAAGTTAGGCCATAAGAAGAACGAGTGTAGGAAGTTCAAAAGCAACACGACGCAAGGTAAGGTAGCTAAGGGATGGCAGAATGACGAGTCAAGCACCACTTCTGTTGCGACCATGGATGGACTGAATCTTTTCTTGGATAGCGGTTCCATCAACCTCACTTGTCCAAACTCAGATTGGATGGCAGATTCTGGTGCCTCATTTTATCTTATTTCACACATTGATTTCTTTTCAGCTTATAAAAATGACGACTATGGTCTTGTGCAATGAGACATCTAGAATAGTGGATGTTGGAGATGTTTGGGTTCAAACCAATGCAGATTCTAGGTTACTATTGAAGAATGCCAGACATGTGTCCAACATTCGGCTGAACTTGATTTTAGTTGAGTTGCTTGATGATAAAGGTTACTTTTTTCATTTATGTGATGGGAAGATGAAGCTCTCAAAGGGTTCTTTGCTGGTTGTTAAGGGAACGAAACAAAGGACGTTATCCTCAATGCAAGCAAGGCTGATCAAAGGAGATGCAAATGCTATTGAAAGATCCTCCTCGATTGAGCTCTGGTATAAGAGGCTCGGTCATATCATTGAGAAGAACTTGTAGATTATTGGACGTAAGCAACTCCTACCTGACGTGAAAGGTGTTTCTCTTAAACCGTATGTTGACTGCATAGCTAGAAAGGAATATAAGGTATCATTTTTTTCATTTCCTCCACATAGAAGAAATAATATACTCAACCTTGTGCATACAGATGTTGGCTCTATGACAAAGAGTTCTCTAGGTGGTGCATACTTATTTTGCTATCTTTATAGATGACCTTTCTAGAAATCTTTGGGTCTGGGCTTTGAAAACTAAAGACCAGGCACTAGATATGTTCAAAAATTTCCATGCTAGAGTCGAAAGACAAACTGGACGGAAGCTTAAGTGGGCCAGAGTAGACAACGGTGGTGAGTACAAAGGTCTCTTGAGGAATACTGTAGGAAGCATGGTATCAGCCTTGAGAAAATGATTTCCAAGACATTTCATCAAAATGGTGTTGCAGAGAGAATGAACAAAACCATCTTAGAGAAGACCCGCTCTATACTTTCTCATGCGAAGCTCCCTAAATCTTTTTGGGGTGTGGCGTTATTGACAGTTGCTTACTTGATCAATCATTCTCCTTCCACTCCTTTAAATGGTGATATTCTAGAAAGGGTTTGGAAAGGGAGGGACATGTTCTATCACACTTGAAGGTATTTGGATGCAAAGCGTTTGTGCGCATTCTGAAGGATGAACGCTCCAAGCATGATGGTATGACAAAATAGTGCACATTTCTTGGCTATCCTAGTGAAGAACTTGATTTCAGGTTATGGGATCCTGTAGCCAGGAAGCTCATCCGAACAAGAGATGCTATCTTTTTCGAAGATCAGACCATTTAGGAGATCAAGAAGTCAGGGAAGTGCAAAGCCCCCGCTATAAAAAAAACTATACACAATTGCGATGGAAATTATCCATAGCAAAATGAAATTTTCTGTCGCAGCAACATTTTACGACTGAATTTGCGACGGACACATCATCTCGTACCAATCATGTTCCTATTGCATAATCTTGATCCTTGCCTTGAAGATGTCATCTCGCATGCGGTCATGCAACTTCACCTCCCAAGCTGCACGTATTTGGGCATCCAAGGCAGGATCCCAAGTAAACAATGTCTGCAAATTTGAAAAATGAATTACTACGGATGGATAAATTAATTTAAATGAAAACAGAAGCATTTTAAACATAAATACAACATACATACCTTGAAATATCCAAACATCCGATCTCGTACAACAAGGGGGACCTCACCGAAGTTCATCCACGGCTCCTCGTAGAACGCCAGGAAGGATGACGCAATCCCATGGGGTACATCCCAGTGATAAAACCTATAAATATAGAATAACACATGGATGATATTTAGGAAAAATATAAAAATACTATGATATGCATTTAGTATACGTGAAATTTAAATTTAAATGAGAACTATACCAATGTGTATCTGGCTGTAGAGGACCGTCAGATTCAGGATCTGCTGATGTAGATGCACGAGAAGTACGAGATCCGCGAGATCCACAAGAAGGCCCGGGAGAGGGCTGTGCAGACGTAGAAATACGTGGGGATGGGGCCGCTAGTTGTTCATCATCGTGTAAACCGGCCATGATATCAAACTGGTCTGCCTCTGGGTGTATGGACTGAGAAGTGATCTCTATGCTCCTATCAACTGAGCGATCGGTAGTAGCAGACGTCTGCCTCTACGTCTACCTATAGATACGCTAGAAAACATCTACAAACGGAAAACTTAGCGCTTGTTAAAGTCAGACTCAAGCATTAATTCGTTCATTATTGGTCTAATCGTTGTATTTATATCATGGTATGGAAAATCGTTTGAAGGAAACAGAGCGCCTGAAGGAAACAGAGCACCTGTGTAAAAACACAGAGCGCCTGAAGGAAATAGAGCGCTTTTGTAAAAACACAGAGCGTCTGTATAAAAACACAGAGCGCCTGTGTAAAAACACAGGTATATAACTCTTTATTACGCCTGAAGGAAATAGAGCGCCTGTGTAAAAACACAGAGCGCCTGTGTAAAAACACAGGTATATGCCTCTTTATTTGTGATTTTTTCACTTTTTTTTTACTATAATGTTGGATTTATTATCATTTTTGTCTTCTTCATCACCTTTTATTATTAGATAACAAAAAAAAAAAAAACATAAAAATACCGAGTCGGTCGAGTTGTCTTTTTTTCTACCCGAGTCACCAGTTCACCGAGTTGACTCGTTTTGGGACCAACTGGGTTCCAGTTCCGGTTCCGCGTTTGCAAACCTTGATTTATATTAAAATCAATTCATGAGCTTATTAATTGCTAAACCCAATTTTAGTTATTACAACA
>JAOVYX010004291.1:0-10347 GCA_035668315.1 Drosera spatulata
AGCCTCATGCGCCGCAGCCAACCACATCATTGCTCCCAATGAGGAAGAAGATATCCATTTCAGTGATATTTCTGCATTACAAGCATCCTTCTCAATAGTTAATGTTTCCTGGCCAGCTGAATCTGCAATAAGCGAGAATGCAGAAAGCATATTGGAAAAGACCAAAGAAGCACGCCGCGCCCATGATAAAATCTGAGTCATGCATGAACAACATCATCCATAAACATTGGTCTAACATGACTCAATAGGTTATCTTGTATTGAAAAGCAGGATCATGTAGGAGCTACACCTACAATAGCATGAACAATAACTAAGCTCCAACATTACTTAGCAACATCCATAAACATTGGTTGAAAAATAACTAAGACAACTTAAACAGCTTACCATTGCATTGTACTGATAAGAGAGCTCTTGTGATCATTGTCTTCCAAATTTCTGCCTTCATCCATAGCAGGAGCAAAATTAGTGAACCATGCATCACGAGAAGTACTTCGACAAGATATCACAACAGTTACAAATAGTGTTCTCGAGTTCAGATCCAATAACACAATTTTGGGCAAAAATGGTACAAGACAAGTAGTGTAATGCCCATCCTTCACACCCCAAGACTCATCATTCATATTCAGGGTATCCTTATGATACAAAAAATCATCAGTGTGATTTTATCATTTCAGTGAACACACAATTTTCCTTTTCAACACCTCATCAAATGGGCGATTAAGAGCTAAATACTCAACGAACTACTCCATCAATTCCTTTAGATTTTGATCTAAACTGCCTTTAGATGCTAGATATACATTAGTGGACCTTCTATCATCGATTCGAAATTTTGGTAGAACTAGTTACACGACATGATATCAGAGCAGGTCGTCACATGATGTTACAAGCTCGATCTCTGCCTCCCTCATTTAGACTTTTTGTTTGACACTTGGTATGTGGTGGACCAATGTATTTGTTATACACTTCTATTGGACTAATGTGACTTTTGGTAGAACTGATTACTCGACATTAAACAAGTGATTTATCTGCATAAAAGGTAGAATCCCGAAACCGAATGTCGTCACAAACCTATACTTATCCGCTTTCTCTAATTACCCCTTAATGGTCATGGCTCATGGCTCATCACATTGAACTAGCATAAATACTTCTCATATTCGTTCAGCCCTAAACACAAGTAAAAGCGAGGAAAGGATCGAGGAGCTCACGTTGCTTCGACATCGAACCGAAGAAGAACTCGACAAGGCTCTGATCCTCGGATGGTGGAACGAGGGAGGCAGTGACGGAGATGAAAACAGGGGAAGAAAATACGTCGTTGTGAGACCGGAGAACGGCGACGAGAAAGAGACCGGTGATGTGATCATCTTCGGATGCTTTCGCAGGAAAACGCCGGACAGCGGATAGGTCGGAGACGGCGGCGGCGAGGGGAGGGTGAGAAGGGGAGTGTGGAGTGGATGGGGTTTCAGTTTCGGAGGATCCAATCCTGGCAACTTAAAAACAAGAACGAGTATTACTCTTGCAGAAGGGAAAATATATACTAGTTATTATAATACGATATATATGTGGATAAATACGAGAATAAATAGAAATAATTTTGTATATATATAATGATAAAAAAATAAGAATAAAATTAATGACGTTAATCTTTTATTTTGTTATAAAATATTAATTATATTCGGTTGTATTTTATTATGACTTTTGAATAGAAAAAATATATTTCTTTTTATTTTTTTTTCGTTTTAAATTATATCTTTTATAACACGTTGTATTTTGATTCATACCGAGTCAAGGTATATGATGATTGTTCAAGAGTGTTTGATTCGTTTAAACTTGTTCCATCTCCTATCACTGAAAACTTGAAGAAAGCAGCGCGATGGACATCAACCAGTTTGGTTCTGGTGTTACAAAAGAAGTCCTGATTCATTGAAACTAGCAGTATGTTTTCAAAATACTACATGTTTTTGAAATACCAATTGATTGCTTCTTGTATGGAAGCTTTGAAGCTTCGCACAAGGGATGTCCAGTCCGAGTGATCTTAATGGCCTCGACCTGCGACAAACAAATTATCTCGAATATGTTCTTTGAAGCATGTTTTCATTTCGAAACATATGTGGTTTGCACATATCAAGTGTTGATTTTAGTTCTTATCAAACTTGACCTTTTGATTCGTTTCTCTGCAAAGAAGGTTTTGGTTAGCTTGTCTGTTTTCAAAGGTTGAAGATGCTCCTAACCTTATCAACACAAATGTTTTTCTTAAAAGTAAAGAATGATAATTCATTTAGTGATATGTTCAAATTAATCAATGATTTTGTTTTAAATTTAGTTTTTTTATGGGATTAAACCGGGAGGAGTATATACAATATACTCACTCCGTTTGAGCATCACGTGACGTTGTAACATAATATAAGGGTGTCATTTTGGGTCGTTTGTGACCGTGCTAGTCCCATGATCACTGGTTCGAACTCTAATCCCGACACTTCAGTTATGGTCGGTGATCCCGCGCAAGTGGATAAAAACCAATGACCTTATCGAAAGACTTTTTGATATTATTTTTTGTGGTTAATCAATGATTAAGCATAATTAATATCATTAATTAATATTATTTAATCTAACTAGGGACGCACAACCGACCTATTAATTCCTAACCAACGGTCGTCTGTGACGTTATATTTATTTCGGTGCTAATAAGGGACGACACAGTCGACCTATCAACTGATTAAGCATAATTAATATCATTAATTTATATTGCTTAATCTAACTAGGTACGGCACAACTGACCTACTAATACTAACCAACGGATGTCTGCGATGTTATATTTATTTCTGTGTTAACAAGGGACGGCACAGCCGACCTGTTAAGTATAACTATCGATCGTCTGTGATGTCATATTTATTTCTGTGCTAACAAAGGATGATACAACCGACCTATTAATTGCTAACCACCGATCGTGTGGGACGTCATATTTGTTATTGTGTTAACTAGGGACAACACAGTCGACCTATTAATTGTTAACCATCGATCGTCTATGACGTCTTATTATAGTGCTAACTTGTAAAAAGCCGAAAAATTTGAGATATTTTATTTTCTCAAATAATAACAAAAATAACATATTATTGAACGTCGTAATTTATACAATGGGGTTATAAGATTCGTTTATTAAAATCATGACAAGGACCCAAAAAATTTCGTAAAATTTATTCTGTGAGGATAAAAGACTTGTTTGACGATATAATAAGAAAAGAATGTAAAATATGAATAAAATACAACCATAATATGCAAGTACGAGTAAATACGATATTAATATAAAAAAATCATATTTATACGAAAATAATGTAAACCTAATTTTAGCACATATTTTCTTTTAATGTCAATTTCCTTTAGTTCCGGGCGAAAATGGGAATTCGACCTCGGAAGACAGATCCGCCCATAGAACAATGGTGAGGCCCGGCAATAGGAGATATTGTGTTGCAAACCTAAATACCTGCGATCAAAGATTCAATTCCAACGGTACCTAAGACCCATTGTCTTTTCTATTAGATATATCCCCCTTTTTTTCTCAAAGTCAATTCTTGCTGCCGCTAGCGCGCTTTAATAAGAACATAGAAAATTTATTCCCTTTTTACTATTGCTTCTCATTTTGTTGATAGGACTAATTGATAGGTATAGGAAGAGATTCCCGAGGAGCGTCATGCACATCCATCGACAACTGCCGATTACTTAACGGAGCAAATCCGGAAGGCATTCCGATCCAAGGATAGAGGAGAAAGGATTAGGGTATGCTTGCTTAGTTGTAGGCCCTAAGGCTTCGGCATATAAGTAAACTTCCTCTCCCATTAAGAGTACGGCTATAAATGAAAGCGGAACTAACTTCCTCCCTTGTCTCGTTCAGGGATTGCTATTAACTTGTTTCTTTCTTTATTACATAACCTTTCACTCGCTGCCCATTTCAATAGGGTTTGGATTGACCCCATCGCCTATTATATGGATTCCCAAAACGGATGAGTGATTCTTTGTCGCATAGTTCGACTTCGCTTGTTAGATATGGTATAATTCGCCCCCGGGTATGGGAACGTTTGGACAGGGGTTTCTGCTCTGCCTCCT
Source organism: Drosera spatulata (assembly GCA_035668315.1). NCBI lineage: Eukaryota > Viridiplantae > Streptophyta > Magnoliopsida > Caryophyllales > Droseraceae > Drosera > Drosera spatulata. Next base: position 4,099 of record JAOVYX010004291.1, read on the forward strand.
GGCTCGAATTGTTTTCGCGTGCGGGTATCTCTCACCTTACTAAACTAGCTTCGGACCATTGTCCTATACTGAGAATACTGAACTTCAAACCGTCTCTTCTCTGACGCAATTCCTATCAATAGATGGGAGACAGGCAAGCGGGATGCTAGCGTACTCCTCTTTCTATTTAGATCTCATTTTCTATCGCTCATGTGTGAAGCATCGTTCATCCCTTATGTCACGCAAGTCGATCGATCAACCAACAAGCAAGGGATTGAGCGTTGCCCGAAAGCCGTTGCGCTAAGCGCATCCGTTTTCTTGCTTGGTCGAGTAGCCATTCCGACTATTAGGCTTTATGATAAGACTCCAGCCTCTTCTCTAATAAGAGCCCGATGTCCAGTCTCAAAGAAAAGGTTCCCGACAAAAGTCAGGAGTTCGTTCACGGGGATAGATAAGTAAACAAAACCAGTTCATGTAAAAGAAAAGATTGATTCAAGTATATAGCTTGCTTGTCAAACAAGTATCTAACTTGACTCACTAGCCCAGAAATCCGTATTCCGCGATGTGATGAAGCGTCTTGGCTGACTTGAAGAGGTAGCCATTTTAATTAGAAAGAAGAGATATTCAGTCCTATCTAAGAAACCTCTGCCCCATCTATAGGAAGAGAGGGCTTTTTTATAGATTAAGAGGTGAGGCGGGGGAGAAGGAATGGACAAAAGAAGCTATTGATTGATCAAACCACCCACCCTATATTAGATCTATATTATATTCCGTGGATAGAATCCGTCTCTTATACTATAAGACTCAATAACGACTACAAAGAAAAAGGTATACAAGTTGGTCAGTCAGACATGATGGCAGGTAGGAATCCTACCTGATAGGAAAGATGGGACCATCGGAGACAAGATAGGCTAATGATCAGGGTGACCCAAGGCAATTTCCATTGGCGAGTCAAGCATGAAGCTAGGTCCGTTACTAGTTTAATTGAATACGCGAGCTACGTGAAGGCTACGAATGAAGGTTACCGACAGGAATCCAGTAGCCTGTTCCTGCAGCGACGGTGACGAATAGGGCTTTTTCTTCCTAGTCTTGTTCCTATGCCAAATCCCAATACGCGAAGGAGCGAGTACAGTACGAAAGGGACACTAAGGTTTTCGAAGTGAAACGGAAAGAGGCTCTTGTTGTTTTTAAAATTGATATAAGGGTTCTCTCGAAGTGGTTCTTTGATGACTTCCCACTACCTCTCTACGCTGACGACGAAAGGGATAGGCACTTGACTTACAGTGCTTTTCCGCACTATGTAAGAGAAAGAAAGAAATAAAGGTAAGAGAAAGGAAGGATAGAAAAAACCATGAACAGAAAAGGAAAACCTTTACCATCCCGATTCGCTAATCGCTATGTATCTCACCATGATAGCAAATGAATGAGTCGGCATACGCACCTCAACTTGATGTATGAGATTCTAATAACTTTCTGTTCTGATCAGCAGACGAAACCACGACGAACACGATTACAAACGACGCTGCCTCAGTCAACCCATTTCGGATATAAATATGGCAAGTGGATTTTGGGATACGACCGATGTGCAAAGAAGTACAAAGTTGTCGGGCTTGCTACCGATGAAAGAGAAGATGATGATCCGATAACTAAACTTATTGTCTTCACCGTGGGAGACCCCGAGGCATCTGGCTGGAGGACTTTTGGGTTTCAGATTCCCCGGCCCTCGGTAACCGCCGTTGGAGAAAAATCGATTTGGTTATTGAGTCAGAGACTGAGAGAAGACAAGTACCATCTGTTCTCTTTGGATTTGAACAACGACATGATCAGATTTATCTCGTTTCTTTCAATGCGTATGAGATGCTGGCCGTGGTTTATGTATGAACTAAAGGGTCACCTGTATTGTGGATTTGGAAAATTTACCGGGGAATTGGAGATATGGAGTTTGAAAGGATCGGATGCTTGGGTGAAGGAACGTTCATTGTCCATCTCTTCTTCTGTCCCATCTCATCGTGGTTTCTTGATTAATGGGACTGGAACTCTTGGGATTATAGACAAAGGCAAGAGATTCATCCTACATCTTCAACGGCGATTGCCCAACATGCCTTTTGAGCGTGTTTTTTTCTTGTTTGACTTGGAGTCGAAACAAGCCATACGCCCCTTGCAGTTGGAAGATGAAGATGTGATTGTCTGTTATGAAACGATAAAGTGGTTTCCAAGCGTATATTTAGTACATCCAATCGCACATGTCGATAGCCTTGTCAGTTGGTTTTGACTATCTTCACATAATCAGGTACCTATTCCTCATTGAAGTTTTTTCCTCGATTATGTCATCAATTTGACTGCCCCTTTTTGGAATTATATTTCATTTGATGGGAGTCTACATTGTCACCAATAGAATTGTTTCTGGCGGGAGGATTTTATTTTTATTATTTCAATTTGAACTACAAGAAGTTATTAAGAGAAGCTTGGTATGATGAAGACGAGTTTTCCTATCAACTAGTAGTAATAGATTGCAAGAGGCGGATGAATGAATAATTGTGAGAATGGAGTCTTTGTCTAATGATGGACTACAGTCTCCAGGACTGCTAATTTGCTGTCAAAGTGTCCCTGGATATGTAATTACATATTAGACACCTCACTTTGAACTCTTGATCTCACAACGAAGCTTTGGCAGATGCTTAAAAACAAGAAAGAAGTACATCAATAAATAAATAAATAAAAGAGAAAGGAAGGACAGAAAAAACGATGAAAAGAAAAGAAAAAAACCATTATCTACGTATCTCACCATGATAGAAAATGAATGAGCTGGCGTTCGCTCCTCTGACTTGAGGTATGAGATTCTAGTGAATTTCTGTTCTGATTGGCAGATGAAAACGCAACGAAGAGGCCATGCCGAGATCACAACTTCAGCAGGAGCATCAAAGCCCAACAGATGGAGTTTGTCATGTTAAACTCAGGCATGTGGCATTGGACTATTGATGCTATCTTCACTAATTTATCGTAGCTTAGTAGAATAGGTTATTTACTTGTCATTTGTTGTAAAAACGAGAACCTAATTGTGTTATTTGGTGAACCTCAAAGTTAATTTGTGTTGATCGATGTAGATTTTTTAGAAGCAGTTTGTAAAACCTTTTTCTCTCATCGTAATAAAGAATCGATGCATCATGAAGTGAATCAAGGAATTCGAAATGTTGCTGTTTTTTAACCTGATTTTTGGTAAAATTGTCATTTGGGGACAAAATCACTTGGTTTTGCGGAAGACCTCTTAAAATACTTTGCGCAAAAATCCTGTGAAAGAGAGCACAGGATGCAGCAGCAGCGACAACAGGGGAATCCGCAGTGGCAGAGGAGGAACATGACGGGTGGTGATGGGAGGAGAGGAGATTCAGGTGTTGCTGAGGCGGAGAAAACGATTCAATCTGAAGCTGTTGACATAAGGTGTGTTATGTTGCTCGTCTTCGGCTTAGGCGTGGTCTCTCCTACAATCAGGAGTGACCAAGTTTCATCCGTTCATGCTTTTCAGCTTGATAGCGTTGTTGTAATAATGTTCTTATTTCAGGTAACCAGTTGGATATCATGAATTAAATAGCTAGTGGTGTGATCCTTGTAGGGATCGGTTATTTGGCTCAGAGCAGCGCTAGTTTAATGTGTAGCTCATCATGTTCCAAGTAGCATAGTCTTATTTTGAAGGAAAACGCGACCTGGGTGACGGTTGCTTGACCATGCATTCACCAACTTATTTGCATCGGTAAGTATAGTCAAAGTGTCCCTAGTATTTTGGGAAGGAATGAGTGGATTCTAGATGTCCAAATATTTGGTGTCATGTTTGGAGAGTTGAATTCGTTTTTCTAAATACGGTCTGACAATCTGACAATCATGTGGTAGAACTAGCAACAAGTGACATATTTGGGGAGTATTAGATACATTCAAGGATATACATTTTTTTTGTATTTTTTTAAATTTGATCGGAGGTGAAAATTTAACCATAATTAATAAAAATCAAATTGAATTTTAATAATTAATCAAAAAACAAAAAAATATGAAAGATGTAAGATTTCGGAGTACATTATGAATTCCCTGTTATATTTAATCCCTTACATAAATCTCCGCATTTAAATTTCATGTTGTAATCTTATTTTGATGAGGAAAACACTATTGCTCCCAAATGGGCAAAAGTGTCAAACCACGCAACATCATTTACCCTATATGGAACCAAGCAAGCCAAGAACTAGGGCAAACCATCCATCCTATCCTTTATAAAACCTCCCATCATTTCTCCCCCTTTTAATTCTCAACCATCACAGGTCGCCACCGCCGCTGCCGTCGTCGGATTAGCGTCTCCTTCATCGTTAGCAAGGTGGTACTGTTGGCAAAACCTGGACGGTTGGATTATGAAAATCAATCAATCAATGACCCTGCTATCGATGGAGGAAACCCGGAGGACCATATGATCCTCCGCCGCCGCCGCCGCCGTCGATTTTGCACCTTCGATCTCTTCTCTTTTCAGTTCCTTTTTTGTTTTTTGTATTTCTTTTTTGTGGATTTTTATTTTGTTTGGGCGATGGGGTGATGAGATTTCTGATTCAAAAGCACGCAGCATACTCCATGCGTGTGGGTATGCGATGAGCGTTTGCTTCGATTTCCACACGAGATTTCTGACCATTTGCTTCAAGATTTTTCGAGTTTGTCAATTCGACTGCGTCGATCCTCATGGATTTTTCATAAATTGATTTCCAAAAAAATCATGTTTTTCAACAAGTAAATGAAGGGGTCAAGTACAACAACTATGGACAGGATCGAATGTCGATTTTCCAGTATCTCATGAAGAAATCATCATAATCTAATGTTAAATCGTTATGGAATTTAACGTAGAAAAAGTATTTTTTATTTTTTAAGTGTGGGTGTTTTTATTGTTAAAATGTTACTGGACGGAGGAGTATCGTGGAGGATAAGATATATGTTGAAATAAATAAAATGTTATTATATAAGAAATTTTTTTTATATATGAATGTATCTAAACATCCCATTCTTTCAGACTCTAAACAAAAATATTATTATTTATTAAATTTAATTTGTTAAATTCAATCTACATATGAATTTTTCATATTGATCAAATGATATGATTAAATTGAGAATGCAGTAAATCAAAGAAAAAAAAAAAACCCTAAACGGATTTGGCAGATCAGGCATTGAACCACCCACCTAATTTTTTGCTCATGTTAAAGTAAAATTTCTGGGAGATTCTACAATAAGTGCTCAACATTTTCTCGGTCAGATGTTTGCCAAAACAAAAGAGCTGTAACATCCTAGTGACCAAAGGCTTTCTCTAAAGCAGATTTATAACTAACGGGAATAAAAATTTGATGTCTACAGTCGGTTCTACTTTGATCATGAACACCCGGGCCAGTTTCTGCTCATGACATCCTCGTTGCTTAGGGCGCCATGTACAAACACCTTAGGCTCTTTCACCTGAGGATCGTTAAAATAAGCAGTACGAAGAGATCAACAACATGGAAATTAATCTCGGGGATGAATAAGTAAAAAGGTGCCGAAAGTTACCACTTCGATTGGTGGGATGCGCTTTCTGAGACGAATCCTGGAGAAACCATATGTTTTGAATAAGCACTTGAATCCATCTATTCTTGGATGCTCGCTGCACGAAGAAACCACAAACAAGTTTAGGGAAAGCATTCATTTACGATGGCTATTTCGACACCTTTTGATCGATAACTGGTTGCCACTGCCAGTGTTTAAGCAGAAAGGAGATGACAGGACCGAAATTGAGCAAGTGGGCGTAATTGAAAGTATGTGATATATTGATGCAACCATGCAAGCACACAACAGTGTTGACAAATCATGAAAGCAGGCTATACAGGACTCACTTGAGAAGGTAAGTGAAATTTCGACTCTGCAATTCGTCTAGAAGGATACCTTCCTCCTTGGAATATCTACATCGGAGTAAGCATGGTGATCGATTTTTCACAGAACAAAAATATTCACAAATAGCTTCATGGTCCATCCCATATTAAAATATCACGTACAATAAATATTATATGTAAAGCCAATAAAATTGCTGTCCTCGGATGATGTTTATTCAGGGATTCTACTGTCGTTTGAAATAAAAGAAAGCTAAAAACACCAACCTCCATGGATGATCATTTTCACAAAAACGGGTGATTCCATTCATAGCTGAAAAGGTATCGATGTGAACCAAAATTTCACTCATGCTGCGATCAGAATGGCCTGCCAAGAAGAAAAAAAAAAAGGGGG
>JAOVYX010004292.1:0-10346 GCA_035668315.1 Drosera spatulata
AAGTAAAAATCTGAATCTTTCTAATAATATGCAACACTGTAACATTAGGGATAGGAAAATTGTTACGAATGGTCTAATAGACAATACACCATCGTGATGGTGGTGTCGGATCCAAAGAAGACAACGACGCACTGTTTCATCACTTCCATGCACCGTGTTATGAGGGTTCGCGAAATTATGTGGTTTGTGCATAATGAATATAACAGTACGTCTTTTGTTACAAACCAACCCCAAATAGGGCATCGGGATATCAATGACCACAATATCAGTGGTCATGGCAATGACGAATTGGGATAATTGTGTTAAATTTGGAATGCATTGTTTTAAATAGTACCTCGACGACATCATTAATCGTGAGCACCGAACCATTATTTAAGCGCACTGTTTCTTCCGGCAGCGGTGATAATGACTTCGATGATAAAGACGACGACGACAAGGCGATGATTACAAAAGTTGGGAGGGGTGAAAGGGATAAGGTTAGACTTTATGATACAAGTAGTGTAATTCGAGTATAAATAATAAACTTTCTTTTGAGTTGGAAAGGAAAAGTTGAATTTTCAAAATTTATGTGATTGATTGATAATTAAATAAATTGAATATTATAAATAAGTTCAAAAAGATACACTAATTAATAATTCTCACTCTATTTGTTTATGGAATATGGAAGTGAAAAAATAAAAATTACTCCCTTCATCACAAAAAATACGGAACATTTGTCTAATTTGGACGTCGCATAAACATTATTATATTTTCATATTTGGGATCTTTTTGATAAAATTACTAAAATACTTTTAACTTTTTATTTTATATCACATCAACTCATCTCACTACTTTTTCTCATTCCATTTTTTCTCTCACAAAACTAAAAAACATAAATATCATAACTCATAAAATTTAACACACATATAAATTATCGTATCGATCAATTTATTATAAAAAAAAAAGATGCTAATGTAGTATTGTCTAACAAGCTACTACGGTTGTCTTTTAAACCCTTTGATCAAAAAACAAAAAAATCAAGATAATTTAACATCTAATGGATTCAATGATTAAAGAAATCATAATATTTATTAATTAATTCTATATAAATTTTTTCCTAAATTTATTATATTACGTATTTATTGTGAGACGAGGGAGTAATGAACACCCGTATTTGTAAGCAAGCATTAGACAGAAGCACGGTAGCTGGCAATGAATGCGAACGACGTCCATTCAACGAAACTCCTCACCTCTTCCCCACAAAATCCCAATCTTGTTCGTTCTCCATTTTCCACACCCCCAAAGAAACCCGACTCACCTGGGCTGGCTAGCTAGCAAGCTCGCAAATCTCGATCTGTGAGTCTCTCTCTCTCTCTTCATCTCCATTTCTGTTGCTCAGATCTCGTTCGCCGTTTGAACTAATTGTCACATCCACATGCAATTGTGTTGATTCTCTTCGACTTGATTTTTTGAGAGTGTAAGAGTTCGATTTTGTTGTGATTGCGAGTTTTGAGTTCTGAATTCTTGAGTCTGCTGTGCTGTGTGGTGAATGCAATATGCTGGTGTAGTGGTGTGGTATGGATCCGGTGTTGTGATGTTGGTTTCGGGTTGGCTGTTAGGGTTTTGAGATTACTGTTTTGTGAGGTTGGCTAAGATTTTTCCAGTCGTGTGATTTGTGGAAGTGTGCTGAGGTCGGATGTGCTCGATCTCCGATTCCGTGCTGTTTTCTTCAGTAGATTGGAATCAGATCACCTTGTTGAAATCTTCTGTCACTGCATATTTTAAAGTTTTGAGGGGTCATCGGGCATTGTCCAATAATTCACGGAGTTTTAATTCTCTTTTCCCTAGATTAGAATTAGATCACTTTGTTGGTATCTTCTGAAGTTAAACATAACATGTTCACGTTGTTAATTTCATATATTAGCTCCTGAGTCATCATCCCTCCTCCACGAGTTACCTGTTAAGATACACTTCCTTTGCCTCACGAAAACAACACTAGTCTTTCTTGGATGTCCCCTTCAAAAAATGCCAACCTATTCTTCTTTGGAAACTTTTTCTTACACATCATGTTAACCTATCCTTCCATTGTTATCCTTCCATCTGGGTAGAAACCTTTGTATTTTTCGTGGAACGAAGGGTGTATAATATTTGTCGATCTTTTGTTGTGACGTTTTACCTCAAGCTTCTAGCGGAGTTGGTTTCTCAACATGAGAGGTAGAATTTGAATTCATGACCTTAATGTTAGATGTGTTCTAGTTCTACGTTGAGGAACCTATTCTATCAAAAACTCTAGCTGATGGAAGAAAACCATAAAGTTATGTAACTTTATATACCCGACCTCATGCAATTTTTTTATTACTTAATGCCTTTGTTCTAGTGGGTCAACTCTAGTTCTTTCATAGCCGAGGAAGGTCTAGATTGTAGAGAACCACATTGTAGCTTTCCCGAAATAGGAGATTTTATGCATTAATATGAATGTTTGACTTATATCACAAGGAGTTCAAACTCTGTATTTGCCCCTATCTAGACTTCCTCAAAGAGAAGAGAGCTTGGTGATAGAAGTTGCATGTCTTGTAGGGAAAAGTAGGTAGATATCATTATCAAGTGTGTCGGTGATCGGATGCCTAGCTAGACCACCTTAAGCTTTGGATCTCATGACATGGATCCAGGAAATGAAGCTGATTACTTTACCATTGCAATTGATGACATCAGTCACCAAAGGAATTTTTTAATCATTTCAAATAGTTGTCGTAGGTTTAACTGGAGCACTATTTTTCTTTCAGATGTTTTTTTTTTACCTTTTCCCTATCTTCAGGTTAGCAAATCTCACTTACCTTTAGGTCCTTTACATATGTTACTTGGATGTTGTTCTGTTAATTTTATTGGTTTCGTGTTGGTGTAGGCTACGGACCACAGATACCCTTTTTTGGGTACTTCTTTAGTTTGAGCTGCATTTGGTTCAATTTTTCATGTATCTTTGATATTCTTTGCTTTTCTTCATTCAGGACGGAGCGAAGTGTATGGTGTCAGTGCCTCTGAGCCTTGAATTCAAGTGAATCGTGTGCCCATGCTGTAGCTGTTTGAAATTAAAAAGTGAAGATGGGAATGTTTCGCCCACCTCATCTGAGGAATCCTGAGTTGAACATGGGGACACCCATGCCACAATTTTTGTGGTTTAATCCAGGAAATTACCTTTCTGATGTTAGACCTGGTTCTACTCAAACTCAACTGACTCAAAACAACCCTGGATTCGGGTTCACAGCTCTTCTTCAGTCCGCCGAACTGCCAGACGATGATTCTTCTGAAGACGTCGACATTACGAGTCTTTGTATTCCTACCCCTAACAAGAAGCAAAAGATACCTAATGAAGCTGCTGAGGCATCGGCTGGGAAGCCATTGCAACAGAAGAAATCCTATAAAAAGGAGGCTGACCCACAAATCGTCAGTAAACGTGAGCGGCGAAGCTTGGAATTGGTCATCAATGATAAAGTCATTGACATATCAATGCTTCCTCCGCCTGTTTGTACATGCACAGGCAATCCCCGTCAGTGTTACAGATGGGGTGCTGGTAGGTGGCAATCATCGTGCTGCACAACTGGCATATCCCAGTATCCGCTCCCAATGAGTCTCTCCAGACGTGGCACACGCATGTCTGGGAGGAAGATGAGCCACGGAGCTTATGTGAAACTCTTGCAGAGGCTTGCTGCCGATGGTCACGATCTTTCATGCCCCATCGATCTGAAGCAGCATTGGGCTAGGCGTGGTACGAACAAGTTTGTCTCTATCAAGTGAAATCTTTGGGATTGTTAAAGAGGAAACTTGTATGGCGACTAGGAGTTTAGCTGTCCCACATGTATTATTTGTCGTAGTTTCTGACATGCTAGTGCTTAGTGAACGCTGAATGCTTGACTTCCTCATGTATCATTAACTTGATGAGTTAGTTTGATCAATCTTGCATGAATTATTCACGAAAAAATCTACCAAATCTGCCTTCTCTTCTGAACAAACATCTTCAGAATCTGCCTTCTAGTTTATCTTCCTGTATCATTAACTTTCGATAGAAAGGACTGAAGGGGTTCACAGGCACTTTAAATCACTGTGCGGCAACTGCTAAATTAATGCCGATTGAGTAAAGCTTACTCGTTAGTATTGCAGTAGCCACGCTTACCCTTGTCAAGAAGTTAATACGTTCATCTGTTAAATTGCCTTGGGTTTGGTTGGGTGGAATAGGTCAAGGAATGGAATGCTCCATTAGGCCCAAATGAAAAAAAGAATAACGTTTGTTTTTTCACGGAATGGAATGAGCCATTATATTAAGGCTGTATTTGGATCGAAGGAATTTTTTTTTTTTTTTTGATAAGATGAATTGAACTATTCTACAGGAATGAAACAAGAAAAAATCAAGTCTTTATCCAATCAAGTGGGGTCGGCTACATGAATACGACGGCGTCATTCCAATCTGTCATGTACATTATCTTCTGTAAGATTATGATAAGCCACATCATATTTCAAGGTTTCTCTCATGCTTTTTTTAGGTCTCCCTCGTCCTCTCTTGACATATACTAACTCTCAAACTTCACATCTCCTAACAGAACCTGTGACTGACCTGGGTTTCAAATGACCATACCATCTTAGTCATGACTCCATCATCTTATCTTCTAGTGGAGCCACACCCACTTTCTGTCTGATAACTTCATTTCGTATCATATATATTCTTGTATGTCCACACATCCACCTTAATATTTTTATCTCGTTTACACTCATCTTCTATATATGCTGCCACTTAATTGCCCAACATTCTGACCCATACAGCATCGCTGGTCGAATAACTGTCTTCCTTTTAATTTGATAGGTATTTTAGGATCATATAACACCCCTGAAGCGTCTTTCATTTCAGCCAACCTGTTTTAATACTGTGATCAATATCTGCATCAATTCTTCCACAGCATCAAGCCTAAATATTTGAAAGAATCCGTTTTAGAGAAAGACTATTTCCAATAATACATTCTCACTGTTTGTTTTATTGCTCTCATTAAAGATGCATTCCATACATTCTCTCTTGTTTCTATTGATCCTTAACCCCTTATTTTCAAACGTCTTTCTCCAAGTCTCAAGTTTTTCATTCATCCCTTCTTTCGTATCGTCTACCAGAGCAATATCATTAACGAAAAGTAAACACCATGGTACTTCATCTTATATATGCCGAGTGAGATCATCCATTACTAAAACGAAAAGGTATGGACTCAAAGCTGACTCTTGGTGAAAACCCACTTTAATAGGAAAAGCAGTCCTTTCACCAACATGGGTTCGCACACATGTAGCAGTTTCTTCATACATGTCTTTCACAATTTCGATATACCTACTCGTCACTCCCTTCTTTTCTAAGGTTTTCCAAATCATTTTTCTTGGAACAGAATCATACGTCTTTTTCAGATCGATAAAAAGCATATGTAAATTCTTCTTTTTTATCCTAAAATTTTCCATTACACATCGTAAAAGATAAATAGCTTCCATGATTGACCTATCAGGCATGAAAACAAACTCATTCTATGCAAGAATAAAAATAAAAATAAAATATGCAATTTTTTTTTTCTTGCGTTTGTTTGGTTACCAATATCAATCAATCAAGGAATGAAGAAAATATAAATCAATTACCAAAAATACCCCTAATATAATAACCCAGACACGTTCATCTTCTTCCTCTTCGCCCACCTATGAGCAAAACCTTACCACCAAAGAAAACGAACATCATGAGACGTCGGAGAGAATCAGGGCAAGGACGAGCACTGAGGACATCGGCGGGCTCTCGTGGCCGGCGAGGAGCACCAATTATGAGTACAACTCGTGGTGGCGGGCTCTCGTGGTCGCTGAGTACAAAAGGATGGCGGAGAGCATCGAAGGACGATGTATGAACACCAGGGACGATGGGCGAGCACCAGGAATTCGCAAGATGACGACGTCGTTGATTATATCCTTGCAAGAGGAAACGATTAGAGGGACGGATTTGGTATTTTATTCCGTTTCCAGACTGAATTGTCTATTACTGTCATGGAGCTCAGGAATCAGAACTGGAGTTTTGGGTGGAATGTGATTCTAGACATATACATGATTCTGATTCCATTATGCAACTAAACATGATTTTGATAATTCTTCCGGAATGGAGCATTTCATTCCTACCTCCATTGCTTCAAGTCAAACACTACCTAAGGAATCAAAATGCTTTCCATTCTTTCACTTTTATTCCTTACCATGGGGCAAGGAATGTGGTTTATGAAAAAAAAAATTAAAATTAGAACTAAAACAACCTTAAATTTAAAATATTGATAAAATTAAAATAATAAATATAAAGAGCTATATTTAAAAAATTAAAATTAATAAATTAAATAGAAGTAAAATCAAAATTAAAGTTCATAAATTGCAAAAATATGAGAATTAAAGTTATATTTAAATTAAATTTAAATTTAAATTTAAAAATTAAAATATTAATATTAAATATTTAACTTAAACTTAAAAATGAAAAAGAAAATTTACAATATAAATAAAAATAATGGAAATTAAAAACTACAAAAAAAAATAGGAAAAATTCTCATTCGATACAATACAGAAAAATAATTCCCATAAGATATACTTTCAAGTTTTCACGCCGCTACCACCGCACTCCTCTCTCTCTCTCTCCGCCTCCCTTGCTCTCTCCCTCCTCTCCAGACCTCTATCTCATCCCACATGAATTTTCAAAAATCAATTATCAACACCTAGTCGGCGTTTCTGATCAAATCAAGTGAGAGGTAATTGCATCAAGCTTCATTCGTTATCCCGCTATCGTCGCCATCATAATCTATTAAAATCTTAATCTAATTCTTGAACAACTCTTATCGTTATCTCGCCGTCGTCGTCACCGACAATACTCCCAACAGTGCGTTCATCATTGTCGATAAATCCTAACTCTTGAAAAACCTTTCCGTCTTGCCACCAACAATGCTCCCAACGGTGCGTCTATTGTTGACGACAAATCCCAACAGTGGGTCCATTGCTAACGACAAATTCTAACTTTTGCATAATTATCGTTGTCATCCCATCGTCGTCGTTATTAACAGTGTTCACAATAGTGCATTCATAGTGGACGATAAACCAAGTACAGTACGTCCTTTAGTTGACGGCAAAATCATTGTCGTCAAAATCAAGTACAGTATGTCTCCCTAAAACACCCGTTGAACAACAACAACCCAAACTCAATCACGCCTTAGTCACCAAAATCAAATACAGTACGTCTCCTTAAGATACCCATTGATTACAACAACCCAAACCCGATCCAACCTCAGTCAATAATCGTCGTCAACCAATGTGTAACTTTGATTAGTGAGTATGATCCTTTTCGTCATCGTGGCCACGGGACGATCCTTCTTTGCCAACTACTTCCAACTGTGAAAATTATATTACATAATAAGAAAAATAATATAAATCCAACCAAAAATAAATCCGACATTTACCATAAAGTATTGAGTGCACACGGGATATTCAATAGGTTTGCAATATGGATAGTGGCGGCTCCAGGGGATCGTGAGGGAGCATTATGGATGATTCATTATAAAAACAATTAGGGTTGTGTCAAAGAAAAATGGAGAGAAAATATATTAATTGATTGTTATAAGGATATAATTGAAATCATATAATTTTTTAATAAAAAAAAATAAATTTGTAATTAAAAACTTAGGTATTACTTATTGATAAATAAATTTCAAAAAAATGACATATTGGTATTATACGACTTTTAAAACTTATGTTCTAAGAAGTCACCTCTAACTTATTATTTGGTTCGATTTTAGGAATGATTTATTTTTCTCATTGAATTGAAGTCTTTTATTTTGATAGATGACTAATTGGTAAATAAGATTATGGGATATAATCCATTGGTAAATATTTTAGGTTTTTATGATTAATTGGTAAATCTCTCAAAATTAAATTATAATTCATTTTGAAATGAAAATGAAACAGAAACTTCAAATTAAAAAGAAGAAAATATGTTTCCATTCCGTGCTAAACAAACAAGTCATAGGGATTGGGTTTAACTCATTTCATTCCTATCTCCATTTCTCATTCCTATCTCCATTTCTCATTCCTATTTCATTCCTTCTCAATACCATTCGTGTGAACCAAACACAGTTAATTCTCCATTGTGCAGAGACCGAATGGTATGGGGACGTTTACTGACTGTCATTGCAGAATGTTTACTGCCTGTGAATATCATCGTTTACAAATTACAATCAATGTCCATAAACAGTAACTTGTCCGTATTCTATCCCAACGCTAGTCACTGGTGAAAATAACAAGAGCTTGATGTTAGTATGCCGTGCTGATGTTACTTCTGTCAGATTTTTGAAGCTGGGATTGGACCATTTTGCTGCAACTTCGAATTTAGAGATCAATGCAAGCAAGAGCTTGATTTTCTTTGGTGGAGTTGTGGATTCTCAGAAAAGGGTTTTGGCTGGTATACTGGGAATGAAAATGGGAGTATTGCCAGTGAAATATCTTGGAGTTCCTTTGACTTCCAAGAAGATGAGGAACCAGCAATATGGACCTCTCATTGAGAAAATGACTAAGCGTATTACTTCCTGGTCTGCTAGGTTATTATCTTATGCAGATAGGGTTCAATTAATCAAATCTGTTCTCATGGCTATTCACCTCTATTGGGCACAGATTTTCCTTATTCCAGCTGGGGTAATGGATGAGGTGGAGGGCATCTGTCAAGCTTACCTGTTGAGCGGTGTAGCTTTGAATAGAAGAAAGGCGCTTGTGGTGTGGGAAGAAGTGTGTAAGCCTAAGAAGAGAGGGGGAGTTGGCATTCTGTAATCCAGGTATTTTAATGTAGCCCTTCTCTTTAAGCTGGTATGGATTAAATGGACACATTTTTATTATCTTACGAGGGAAGATATATGGTCCATTGCTGGTAAACAAGGCAGTTCATGGGTTTGGAAGGAAATTTTGAAGGTGCAGGATATGCTGAAGCATAATGTGCTGTGGAGAAATGGAGTCCATGTCTGGCAAGGGGCTAGTTCAGGGTTGTATACTGTGAAGGACGGGTATCAATGTTTGAAAGGTGTGTTCTCATATGTTCCTTGGTGGAAAATCTGTTGGCACCCGGATGTATTCCCACTACATGGATTCGTGGTATGGCTCTTGGCTTTAGATAGGTTGCGAACTAAAAATATGCTGTTTCGAATGAGGCTTGTGGATGATGAAACCAGGAATTCTGTAAAGTTGCTGTTGAAACTCGAGACCATGTTTTTTCAGTTGCTCTTTTGCTAAGGAGGTTGGGATTCTGGTTTGGCATGGTTTAAAGTTACCATGGCCAAGATGCAATACCTGGGATCAGTAATATAGGTGGTTTGTTAAGGTGTCAGTTGGCAAAACTTGTTTATCTTGTCGAAGGAGGAAGCTAGCTGCGTGTATGATGTATGAGATATGGTCGGAGAGAAATCATGGAATCTTCAGACATGAATGTATGCAAGCTCAAGTGATTGCGACGAAAATCCTGAAGTTCGATACTGATCATTGGAGGGAGGGGATGTGAATGAAGCTGTTGGAGACTGAGACTTGTTTTGCTATTCATTTCCTTGTTGTATTCGGGGTGCCGCGTTAGTTCTTGAGGCGTATTCCCTTTAGTTCTTTATGTCTTAGGGGATGTAGTGGGAAGATACTGCTGTAACGTTTCCTTTCCCTCATGCTAATGAAGAACTAATCTTTGGTGGAAAAAAAAAATAAAAAATAGCGACACTCTTGCGAACTGAATGCGGTATACTCCTCTTATATGTGACTAGGCAAGATCACACTGCAAATACTCGCGATGAGATGGAGAGAAGTTAATAAAGAAACAACACAATGTCAAGAATAAACCAACAAGGCTACATGTCTGCAAATAAAACGGTCCAAACCTAAGGAATAATGATACAAAATCACCATTCATCAAGCATGGGAAATAGGAAGTTCGAGTCCTACACAAGTGAACATACAACACCACCAATTCGCAACCCAGATGCTCTTGTCATAAACACAATCTAGGGAGGACGAGACATACGCAATCTTACCCTTGTTGTAACAAACGAAGAGATTATTTCCAGAACAAAAGTGAGCATACACGCTATCTATGGTATTGGTTGCTCCATCTCACCTATCAGAGCACAGGAGTCCTTGAAAGGGTCAACTTTCCTCTGATACACCAACATTAGATGCAAAGCAATATGTTGGTGCCTGTTAACAAATCTATCCAGGAAGCTTGACTCGACAGGAAACGCAACAGCAGATAGCGTCCAGTTCTTTTTTATCAATCCCTTCTGAACAAGAACATATATAACCGAACATCTAGGAATGAT
>JAOVYX010004293.1:0-21063 GCA_035668315.1 Drosera spatulata
CCTCTCATCTCCGCCTCTACTCCGTCTCTCTCAGCTCTCCGACCACCAACGCCTCCGCCGCTGCTTCTCCCTCTCCCGATCTGGCCACAACAATTTCCCCACTCGATCCTCTCTCTCGACGATGGATCCTCGAAGCGCTTCTGGTCATTGATGGTGCCGGATCTGTTGGCCGAGATCGTGACTAGAATTGAAGCCACCGACGACGCTGCTGGTCGGCAGAGCGTGATGACTTGCGCCTGCGTGTGCAGGAAATGGAGGGACGTGACGAAGGGCGTCGTGAGGGAGTTGAGAGAGAGTGGGAAGTTTCGAGTTGTCTTGACTTTGATCGGTGCCGTTGTTGTTGTTTTTGCTTGGTTTCGGATTGAGTTTGTGTTTGTGCTGGTTTTGGTTTTGGTTCATCGGAGTGCGTGTGTGAGAGATCTGGTGGTGGAGTCACTTGATCGGATCGTTGATTCTGTAATCGTAGTTGAGTTTGTTGATGTGGTTGATTTAGTTGTTGTTGTGGTTGATTTTGTTGTTGTTGTGGTTGACTTCACTGCTCGACTCTCAAAATCACTATGTTAATGCACACAATATTCAAACGGCGTGCATGATTGGACTTTGTTCTGTTTGGCGCTTTTTGTTATCGTCGTTGGATTTTGTTGAGATCGTTCGGGTGTATGTGGCCGAGAATCTACATGATTGGTGCAGTTTAGGGTATCGAATCTGGCTGATATTTGTGATATTGGTGTTTCTTTGATGTTAAGTGTTGTGTTCTCATCACTTCGAAATGGCTGCGATGGATTTTTTCAGGCATGGTTTCCAAATTGGTTGCTGTAAATGATGCATGAAATATTCAGTTCAAAGTCCTATTAATTGTTTCGTAGGAATGTCGAATTCCGACGATATTCCGAGAAACGTATTATTTGTTCCGATCGAACGTATTATTTGTTGCGATCGAATTTCAACGGATATGATATTTGTTTCGATCGGATTTCGACGGACGTATTATTTGTTCTCTGACTGGATTCCAACGGATATATTAGTTTATAGATGTATTATTTTGTTTTATATACGTATTATTGGGAATTTATGAAAATTAGTGACATCTCCATATATTTTATGGGACAAAGAAAGTAAAATTTATCGAAAGTATGCGATTGGAATAATCCAAAGATGTCCTCCAAATTTTGAAAGGAGTAATGCATTAACACAAGATAGATGAAAAAAGGAAAAAAAAAATATTATCTTAATCCTGCGACAGATGTAACATTTTCTTAATTTGGATAAACTAAAAAAAGTATAACACTTTCAATAAATAATTTTTCTATAAAATTATTAAAATATTATTTTAATTTATACATCAATTCAATTTATTATTATTATTTTTTCTTTTTCTTTTTTTCATAAAACCAAGATGATCAATAAATTATTTTCATAATATTTAATACAAAGATTTCCAAAAACAAAATATTGCAAACTAACTTCACGAACCGAGGGAGAGTACTACCAGCAAATAAAAGCTGATCGAACTAGCCGTTACCGATCTCCTACGAATCAACAAACGGCGACACCATCGAGGAAAGTGTCAGAATAGTCGGAGGAGCGAGCAGGGGCGATTCCCGTCGCCGCCTTGCAATTGCTCCATCACAGCAGCCACAGCAGCCACGATCGAACCCGATTCCGATCCCAATCTTCATTCTCCAATGGAGCACCGTGGAGAAACCCTAGTTTCGCGATTCGGAGCTAAGATCGCATCAGCGCCCCGATCTGCTACGCCAATCGACTGGAACGACTACTTCCTCCGAATCCAAATTCTGGCAGCCATCAGGCATCTGTTCTAGTAGACCTGCCAGTATAAGTTATTTTTTACATTAGAACCGTCAATGATAGTTGTTCTCAACATGATCATGACCAGGGATTGCAGCTCCCCTTCACTTCACGCATGTAGGTTAATGCTCTGTTTCTAGCTTTCAAATGATGAACAGAGATTGTTAACTACCAATTGCTGCCTATTGCCCATGTTAAACCCTTTTGTAGATCCATGTTTGTTATGATATAAGGTTTATCCACATCCATGGATCACACGAAAAATTTTGGAGTAACTTATAAATTAGAAATTCTCTTTTAGGATGGCGTTCTTCTTTTGATCTTATGGGCCTAACAATGTGTTCGTAAACTTAGTTCCAATTGAAAAAAAAGAGATGTAGGATTCAAACATTTGAACTCAATATCACGTATGTACTAATATCATGATTAATAATCAGGGGATGTGGTCTTCTAAAAAAAAGGTATATGGGGTTCCTCTTGTTGGATTGATCAATGCACACGTAAATCAATCATGCCTCGTGACAAGTATTCCCTCGATCCCATAAAGATTATAACAATACATAATGATTATATTATTCAATATATATTTTGATGTATTGTTTTTTGACATTGAATAATATATTTTGAAAAAAAATTTATCCAAAATTATAATATGTAAGTTAAACTATCCATGATGTTTTATAATAAATTAAAAAAAATTATTTAATTATCCCATGGATAATTCGTGACTTAAAAAACTTATTGTCTACGAGCAAGAGCCAGGAGGAAAGGGTGAAGAGGATGCTTTCTAGCCAGGAACACCAGCTCTTGCTTGCCTAGCTGGATTGGCACATCGGTCGAAATTGACTCAAACATCGTGAAGGATAACTTTATTTTTGTCTGAATCAACAGCGTGGAAGCTACCTTGCTCAAGGACAACTTTCGAAAATATTGGATGATCATCACTATTTTGTTTCTATCTATGATTAAATGATATAATTATTTTAGAACCGAGGCCGGAGCTCAAACACTAGAAATGGATCATATGCTAAAGCTTTAAATAGACAGCTCACACATGTCCAGACCCATACCTCATGGGCTTAAAGGAAATGTCCATCTCACAACTTCATGTGCGCCTATTCATACTTTGTTTTTGTTTTTTACCTGGCTCTCCGCGATAGATCATGATAAAATCAACCAATGTGATAATGGAAAAAATCAAAACACAACAAAGAAAATCAGAATCAAATCAAACCAATTTGATCATACGACTCACTCCTTATTAATGCCGGACATGGGCCCCACTCTCCTCAAATTCATCATTTTCACCGTTCCCAAAAAACTATCCGTTGCAGAGAGATCTGCTCTCCTCTCATGTTTCCTCGGCTTCGTCGCCGACGAGCATCGATGCTCGACATCTCATCATCAGGTTTGATATCGTTTTGATGAATTTTAGGTCTCTGATTGTGTTCGATTTTCCAGATTTGGAATCGAATGAATCCCTTGGTTTCGATGATCACTGAACAATCATGTTCAAAACAGTAACATTAGCATCCCTCATGAGGAGATATTGTTAGAAAAAAAGCACAGGACAGTGTCAGAGATATCATCCCCTATGATATGCCATGTTCTTTTAAAGAAATGGGCATTGAAACCATCCATACATGGGGCTTTATAGCCATCAATGCTCCTCAGTGCCTCCCACACATCAGAACGAGTGAAATCAGCTTCTAAGAGACCAGATTGAGCAGAACTCAACACAGGACCCATGCCCAACACTTTAGGATTGACATCACACACTAGCTACTCAGAAATACCAAGGATAGACACCATATATTTGAGAATATGGTGTTTGATAGCAGCATCTTCAGTGAGAAGGAACCCCCGATCATCAAGAAGTCCCTTAATCATTGGTTTTTCATTTCTCATTAATTACACAGTAAAAATACTTGGAATTCCATGAGATGCATCCAATCATGTTTCACGCTTTGTGTGATAGTATCATCCTCCAACTGATACAAGGATCTCAATCTAGAGGAAGAAGCTTTACAGCTTTCCAGAATCTCAACAGAAAAGGAAGACGAAAGAGCAGCTTGCAGCTCAGAGAGAACATGCTCCTCACCACGGATTCTTTCCGAGATATCTGAAAACTAACCTCTATGAAGCTCCTTAAGGGGCTTACGAAGGAGTTTTCAGTTTACAATAAATTTGGTACATCATGCATCCCTTAACCTTAGTCTCCCAGGTCTCTTTCACAAGAGACAAGAACTTAGGATGACTGGACCACACATTCAGAAACCTAAAGGGTGAAAAAGGCATTTCCTTCTCAAGCAGTCTAATCAGAATAGGGCTATGATCAGATACCCCTGGTTGTAAGAATAGAGCCATGGATTCATAGCTATCCAGCCAAGAGCCAGGGATTCTGCAACATGGGCCTAAACTTGTCCTCTTTTCTGTCTTCGGCATTCTGAGGCTCTACGTCCTGTGTAGCCACAATTATGACATTCACTTTGAAATCATCCTTGCTTTTGAGAGTAATTACCTCTCCCTCGGCTAAATCTCTAATCGTCATAACCACGACCTCTTCCATCTTTCCAATGGTTGCCTCGGCCTCCACCGTTCCAACTACCTTTGTCACCTCCTCTTGAATTGCCTCGTCCTCTTCCTCTCTTCGAATCATAAACTCTGTTGTCATGACTTTGACGTCAAAATTTTGAGCCTGTTGTCCTTTCTATCATCTGCTGCCTTCCTTCTCCTTCACCAAATTCAATTGGTTTTTCGGTGAAGTACTTGTGACTCGTTCCTTCATCCATTGCTCATAAACTTGTAATGACTCTTCGAGATCTTCCACCTTCATAAAAGACAAGTCATTCGCCTCTTGAATTGTTGTTGCAGCATAATCATATTTCTCCGTCAAAGTACGAAGAATCTTCTCAATGACTTCTACATCGGTCTTCGCCTCGCCATTTACTCTCATGGTGTTCATAACATCTTGGACTCGTGAGATATAACTCGAGATAGACTTGACTTTCTTCATCTCAAGAAGCTCATATTTCCTTCGTAGCACTTGCAACTTGTTCTTCTACGTCTTATCTGCTCCCTTATACGTCTTCTGCAAAATATCATACGCCTGTTTCATCATGGTCGCACTCACAATCTTGGGCAAGATTGACTGATCAATCGCCTGATGTAGAACGGACAACGCCGAACTATATTGCCTCTTTTTGTTATCATTTACCTTTTTCGAAATTTCATTAATAACACAAGTATATGAATCATGCGCCTCGAGAAAGGTGTCAATCATGACAACCCAGTTGTTGAAATCCATCTTCCCATCAAATTTCGGGACGGGACAAATGATATTCCCGTGGTAAACAACCATCTCATCAAATAACCTTGCTTTGATACCAAATGTTGTAGCAACACAATAATCAACTAGTGAAATTAAGAGGCTCAAAAGGAGGGATATATGTAAAGAACTCTCACAAGCACTTGTCTTATTTCAATCTCGCTTGTGATACCCAACACCAAAGCTTACACCACTATTTACAGGACACGGAGGAATAATCTAGACACATCCATACATGAACCTCACAAGATATGAATCTAATTAATGATCCAAATATATGAATAGTAAAATACTCCCCTAGGTAAATACATCGACAAATGCAATTTACCAATGAACATATATGAACCCAAAAATGCATCAAGGGACTATACATGAATCTAGCTTAACTCGAACATGTTTCAACGGAACACTTAGAATCGCCTAGTACTTCAAATGTTCTCTGGGTATTTTTGCACATTTCAATTTTGCTGAATTTGGGAATAGTACCTACTGGATTGAAAATGAATTGTCATGTCTTAGTGTCGATCAGCTTCATGTTGCTTCTGATTTATCGTAGTGTAAACCAGGGCATAACATCAAATCAATAGAAGAAGAAATAGAAAAAGTAAACAATTGAATTGGATTCGATCAGATGATCTCACGTAATTGAGTGCTAACTCTCATTCATTCTTAGTGAATTAATCGACTAATTTGCTATCGAGCATCTCTTTTTTGGATTCGACAATTCTCATTTTTTTTCAAAGATTTCACTATCTGATTCATTTCTATCTTCTTAATTATTAGAATTATTATGAGAATCAATCCTCCCATTTCCACCTCTGGTCCTGAAGTTTCGACGCGTGGCAAAAAAAAAAAAAAAAAAAAACTGGGGAAGCAGGATGAGTATGAAGTCTTGCATTTCAAATAGAAAAGTACAGCCTATTGGTATTAAATGCCTTTATGATTAAACAATAACACATCGCATCCTATCAGCACGAACTATGTTTGTGTGCGCGCATGTTTTTTTTTTTTTTTACTGTCTTCCCTTAGTTGCTGGTAGGATGTTAGCCATCAAGATGCCTGTTTGGTGTTCCCTGTTCTATTGATTAGGCTTATTGTAGTTCCTTCAAAGAAAAGTTTGTCTTTGACGGTGTGGAGTATCAGGTATTGTGTTCATTGCTTTGCCGAAAGAGAAGCTTATTGAGTTGTTGGTTTTGATATTGATTGTCGTCTTGACTGAGATCTTTGCCTTTGCATTAGATGCTTGTTATGCTTGTAGTTGGGATCATTTTTGTTTGCTATTGCTTGGTCTAGTCTAATCTTTATTGTTCCCTTGACAAACTAACTGTTCGGATTTGGAATTGATCATACTTGAATTGTGACTTCTAACGTTCATTGAGTGTGTGTGTTGGATCCGATCATTTGGTTATAGAGTTCGATGTGTGTGTTTTTGGTGTTGATTGCAGATAAGATTTAAGTTATTGTCGTTATGATTGTAGTTGTTTTATTTTCCTGCTTGCTTCGTGATAGTCGCTCGTTATGGATTTAGGGTTTAGGGTTTAGATGCAAGAATTTTTGTATGGGGTTGTGGAGTTAATTTAAGTCGTGGTTGGACTTCTACCTTTTTTTGCAGGAGTTGTTGGACTTCTACCTTTTGTTATCTGTTATGCTTGCGGTTATTTTTTTTTTTTTTTTCCAATAGACATGGCTTGTTTGATCCGATCATTTTGTTGTAGTCTTGTAGAGTGCGTTGTGTATTATATAGCTTTGGTGTTGATTGCTATCTTTGATTAAGTTATTATTGTTGTTCATCTTTTAGCTGGATTAGTCATAGTTAGTGTTTTAGCTTGATTAGTTGTAGTTGCTCATTATACTTGCGTGATCTTCTCCTTGTCTTCATCATATTATAGGCGTAGTCAATTTTGTAGTTATAGTTGTTTCTGTGATGCTCCTGTACTCGGTTGTCATAGTCATTCCCTACCTTTGGCATTCAGATTTCAGCCTTTTGTGTCTTTTGCATGCTTGCAGACATGAGCATCTGCGATAGGGATCGATTTGTTTGACTTGATTTTTTGGGTGTTGATACGTACTATTATCCAAATGAACTGCATTGCCTTTGTACGGTTGTGTTTAAATGTATTCAGGTTATAAGAGCTGTTGTGTATACCAGATCGATTTCACAACTATGAATGAGGCCTGTTACAGATGCCTTTGCTGGGTTAGGTGTAATGTTCTTTCTCGGGTAGATCGAGTTTTCTACTTGTGCTAATACTAGTTAGCTTGATTAGTAGTAGTTGTTCATGAATTAGCTTGATTGGTTGTAGGCGTTCAAGTTTTCTACCTATGTAGTCCGGGATGTATATTTCGTGTGTTAATTGTATTCTGAAAATTTGATTTAGGCGAAGGCATGTGAACTCTTGCACAAAATAAATATAGAGAAATGGGCACCAAAGGTACCAAATAACAGGACATTGCCACAGCATGGTGATCATGGTAGCATGGCCACAGCATGGTGATCATGGTAGCATGGCCACAGCATGGTGATCATGGTAGCATGGACTTATTAGGTTTGTGTAAAGATCACACCGATGAAGAGGTATTGACCTGAAGTTATCAGAAAAGGGTTGAGAATCAGGTTTGTGTTTTTTGTTTTTTTCAAATTGTCTTCACTTCGTTGCTGGTATGATGTTAGCTATCAAGATGTCTATTTGCCGATATGATGTTAGCTAGCAAGATGTCTATTTTGTTCGCTTGACAAACTAACTATTCAGGATTGGCTATATTGAATTTAGGAATTGATTAGCCTTGATTGTGATTTCAACCTTTCATCGATTGTGTCTGTGCGTTATGCTTGCAGAGTTATTGTTTTCAATAGACATGGCTTGTTTGATTTTATCCAATGAGTTTGTTGTAGAATGCGTCGTGTAAAGCTTTGGTGCATTGGTGCTGATTGCTACCTTGATTAAGTTGTAGTTGTTGTTGCTGCCGTTCATCTTTTAGCTTGATCAGTTGTAGTTCGTGTTTTAGATTGATTAGTTGTAATCGTTTTTGTAGTTATAGTTGTTTTTGTGATGCTCGTAGTCATAGTCCTTCTCGATTAACATTCCTACCTTTGGCATTTAGATTTCAGCCTTGATTAAGTTGTAGTTGTAGTTGCTGCCGTTCATCTTTTACCTTGATCAGTTGTAGTTGTTTGTGTTTTAATTGATTAGTTGTAATCGTTTTTGTAGTTACAGTTGTTTTTGTGATGCTCGTAGTGATAGTCCTTCTCGATTAACATTCCTACCTTTGGCATTTAGATTTCAGCCTTTCATGCTGTCTTCTACATGCTTATATTCGCGAGCTTTTGCGATAGGGATGAATTTGTTTGACTCGATCCTTTTGGTGTTGATACTGACATACTGTATCCAAATGAACAGCATTGCTTGGTATACAAGATCAATTTCACAGCTATAACGCCTTTGACGTGTAGATCAAGTTTTTCTGCTTGTTTTGATACAAATTTAGCTCGACTAGTTGTAGGCTTGTAGCTGTTCATGTTCAGCTTGATTAGTTATAGTCATTCAAGTTTTCTACCCATGCTATACTCCAGGAAGTACATTTGCATGCGAAACCTGTGAGTCATCAGTAATCTCGGAATTTGATGTTGGCGAAGGCATGCGAACTCTTGCAGAAAACAAATTCAGAGAAACGGACACCAATGGTACCAAATTACAGGACATTACCACAGTATGGTAATCACGTCGGGCGTGAACATGGATTTATAAGTCTCCACTAAAAAAACGATACAGAACTAAAATGGTCTGGGACTGAAAAAGAAAAGAACATAAACTGAAGTCCCCATGACATGGATTTATTTCTCTCGAATTACAGCAAAATATCTGATAAGCAACCAGAATATTTCTGCATTGTTTACTCTGATACAGCATCTTCAAAATATTTCCCACGGTACTCCAGCATCTTGACGACGTCTGCCATCGTAGGCCTTTTTAATGGATCTGATTCCAGGCACATCAGGGCGATGTTGAACACCTTGTTTACTTCATCAATGGGGCACGATTCCAGGCTTCTGTCAAGCACAAGGTCTTCCTGTCTCTCTTGCAGCACTGTTTTGACCTGGTCACGATTACTGAACTTTAGACAGGAAGCCCATCGCATATGAGATATGCAGCCATTTCTGCAGCATTCTCAGGTAACTTTTGATAGTCATTCCAGCTCTTATTTAC
Source organism: Drosera spatulata (assembly GCA_035668315.1). Classification (NCBI taxonomy): domain Eukaryota; kingdom Viridiplantae; phylum Streptophyta; class Magnoliopsida; order Caryophyllales; family Droseraceae; genus Drosera; species Drosera spatulata. The sequence goes on from JAOVYX010004293.1 coordinate 9,343, forward strand.
ATGTTAAGATTGAAAGACTTTTAGCAATTTTCAGCTTCTCTTGAATCCAAAAGCCAGTTTTCTCACTGAAACTGTTATTCAGCTGCTACTACTCTAAGGCCCATGAAGGTGCTTGCTAGAACTAACAATAAATCAACTTTTTTTTTACTTTTTTTTTTCTCTTTCTTTCTTCCTTTTTCTTTTCTGTTTTTTTCTTTTCTTTTTTGAAAGGAACAATAGATCCACTTAAGCGGGTGATAAACAATCTTATCACGTAATATTGCACGGCTTTGGTTATAGTGCTAACTTGTCTTTAAAGCAAATAATGGAAAGTAGTAAAAATTGGACCTATGTCAAGGGTTCCCGTTTATTGCAAGGTCTAGAAAAAGGAATTTTGTATTCAGCTTTACGTGGCAGGCGAGAGATTGCTATCATGGAATCTTGAATATGTTGCAAATTAGTACATTTTTGCAAGTATCTTAGTTCAAGTTAGACTAGTTAGTCTCTCTTGAATAGAAAGTGATGGATAGTTGTCAAAGAGAAACCCTGGAAACGGGAGTATTAGTTACCCATGTCACCAGTTTGGTTCCTTCCTCTAGAAACTCTTCATCCATTGGCTTCTTGCCCGTCAACAGTTCCAGCAGCACCACGCCGAAGCTATAGACATCGCCTTTCACTGTGGCTTTCCCTGTGTCGAAGTACTCTGCAATCGAAAGCAAAAGTCCTCTTAGAATACAATTAGCAGCAATGAGAGATTCACGACGTTAATGTGTCCTGCTACTACCTGGAGCCAAGAATCCAAATGTTCCTGCCACGAAGGTTGAGACATGAGTCTGGTCCGGCTCCATCAGCGTAGCTAGTCCGAAGTCAGAGACTCGAGCCTCCATGTTTTCGTCGAGCAAGATATTGCTTGACTTGATGTCCCTGTGGATAATGTGAGGTATGCAATCGTGGTGTAAGTACGACAGTCCCCTCGCTGCTCCAACCGCTATCTTGTACCTTGCAGACCAGTCTAATCGCTTCTTGTTCTTTGAACTCCCTGCATGTGATAAGTTCGTTATGTTTTAAGAAATCCAAAACCAAAAGGATGAAATGACTCACTTCTATTATGTGACAGTGATATCATCCAATCAAAACTTCAGATTTCAAAGTAACACTGGAATAGAAGCTCTATAGTATCATAATGAAGGAGAACGTGCAATAAACGCTTAGAATCTTCCGTGTTTTAACAGCATACCGTGGAGAACTGCATCCAAACTTCCATTAGCCATCAGTTCATAAATGAGAAGGTTGTAGTAAGGCGAAGTGTAGTATCCATGGAGAGTGACTATATTCTTATGCTTTATGTCGCCCATTGCCTCCAGCTCTCGCTCGAAACCCTTGTCTCTGTCCACACTTCCTCTGTTCAGCCTCTTGACTGCGAAGGCAACCGAGTCACTGACCCCCAGCTTGTACACTGTGCCATAGCCGCCTGACCCGATAATGTCCTTGTTGCTCAACTTCATAGTCTTCTTCAAGAATGCATCTGGCTTAAGTGATTTTGTCATTGTAGACCTGAATATCACCACTTTCCCACCTACAATATAAGCCAAATCACTTGGCCGTGATCTCCACCTTACACCAGAAGTTACATTTTCGAGATTCGGGCAAAAACTAAAGCTTGAAGTTTGTTTCTCCTGGTCATGTTACCTGATTTCTCTTGGACTAACATCTGCTTTCTTTTCCATCTCTTGTAAAGCAGGACTGCTATAAGAACCTTCGAACCAATAAACGCGAGAGAGGCGACTGTGATGTATAAAGCCAACACTTCCTTCCTCATTTGTGGATTACCAGAGAAAGCGTGAGACAGGCCTTGAGTTATAGCGCTCTTGGTTGGCTCGATGAAGCGAGGCAGATATCCAGGTGATTAAAAGTGGTGGAGCTAATGGGTTGTAAAACAACGAGGCGAGGCAGCTGTGCATGCCTGCCTTTGTTGAAATATCAGGCGAAGGAGCTCGTGAGCAGTGAGCTGAAAAGTGAGAGCCATTTCATGCATTGTTAGCCTGTCACACAGCATGGCTTTTATAAGGGACCTGTTTGTCAATGTAAAGGCGTTCGAGTTGTTGGAAAATTGTGTGATTCACTATTGTACAGGGTGGATAGTCCCCATGATTGTGGTTTTGGCGGCCTAGCTGCCCGCTGACACGTGTACGGTTTACCAACGTCAATACTCACTAATGTTAGTAAGGTCATGAGTTAAGCACCTGAAGTCACGTTATACCTGTATCGCGATAGGAAACGTTCTCAAACGTTCAGTCTCCTAGCCGGAGAGGCGGAGATTGTCAAACCCTGGAGCCTGAACTCATTTCAAACTTAAACCAGTAACAAGACATCTGATCAGTTCCGACTGGGTTGGTCTAAGATGCCCTATCTCTGGCTTCTAGGTCATCAACACTCTTTCGGCCCGAGCTGCAGTAGCTACAGTGGCCTAATCGGGAACTTACAGCTTACTATTCGTATTGCGCTTTGCAATGGGTTTTTTCCGATGCATGACTTGTTCCAGAATTACTGTCACCCAAATGCTTTCAGGTATATAGGAAATTTGAAAACCTGAAATACAACAAAAGTGACCAAGTGTTATTCGCAATCTCATACAGTTATAAGCTTTTCAGGACGCATTTACAGCGGGATGCACCATGTCATCCTTAGTTAGGTGATGGAACTTATCGCCTTGATTCCATTTCTCGTGATCGAAGCACAAGTCTCCAAATTTATTGAATTCAATTCAAAGCAGGCAAAAAGAACGACAGATCCTTGTTGCCATGGAACTATGAAAGGTGCAGGCACGCTTTGAATCCACAACCACTCTATTCTCGTCAGTGACACGGAGTCAAGAAATTGAGTCAGTGGGGACGAACATATATTGATCTTTAATATATAATAACACATATTTTTTAGGTTAGAAAGTATGTAAACAATATTCAATAAGGATTTTTTTAATTATTACGAAATACAAAATAGAATCAATAACAAACAAATCCACTCTGATAATAGCAACAAGAAGACCAACATAAAAGATAATGTCTATTTTTAAAACAAAACAGGAACCTCACAACATTGGAGCATGTCAATTTTGAGAACAAACCTAGCCAGAAGCACATAAAAAATTCTAAGCAATAAGAAGACAAGTGTTAAAAAAGAAAGAAAAAAAAAGACAAATCCATTAAAAAGATATATGAAAGGAAGATGAAAGAAGGTAAATAATATCTGAATAAAAATAAGTAGAATTAATTTTATAAACATATGTGAAAAAAGATCATATGTACAAACACACTAAAGATTAAATAGAGTATTAAATAAGTCTCAATAAAAAAGGCACAATGACTTTACAAGGAAAAAAAAACCCGTGAAGAATAATACTATTTTTGTCCCATAATTATTATAATGACACGTATTTTGAGAAAGGTTCATTCTTATTTTTAACGAAGTTAGAAAAACCTTAAATTGATATATGATTAAAGTTCTTAACTTAATATATCATTGATATTTCACAACAATTTTATAAAAAATAATATTTGATCGTTATAAACTTAATATGAAAATACGCGTTGTGCAAACATTTTGGGACAAAGAAAGTAACAATTCTCAAGACAGACCGACCACTAAGTTATGGTTGGATTTTGAGAAATTATTGCATTTATTAATACCTAACCTTTGATTTTTAGATTCCGAGTGGGGACAGACCGCCCCGCTCGGGATTTCCTACCTCCGTCATTGATTCTCATGTGAACCATGGACCGTTGGTTATGATCTCACATTGTAACCATAGTTATCAGATTATCTAAATCCTTGCCAATTATAGATGCCAACGATGCCATCAAGTATGGCACACACCAACAAGCCCTCATAAATATCGTCACAAACATTTTTTCATGTAAATAATTCTATTATCGCAGATGCCCCTAATAATTGTGTACATAGAATCCGTCGAATATCAGACTCATACTCTAAGATCTTTTGGGATGTGATTAAGTACCTGTAACAAGTACTACTACCACTTATGGATTGCCAGCAATCATCGAACGTTCCATTTCGGAACCAACCTCATATCTTTAATGATCCCCTATACCTAATTCTGCACTTTAACACTTGAATCATGTGAATGTTGAGTTCCCTACATCATCTTCCACCTAGAAAATGTTTTGGCAATATTCTAGGCCAGCCAGGTAACCCGATTCCTCCGTTCGATATCTTATCTTATAATGAAAGTGAGCAGGAGGTCATGAAAAGCTTGCATTAGAGGATCTCGTTCTATCGCAGCGCCCTGTTGATATTTCTCCCATATGAAGCAAGCAAAGTAGTTGTTTATTTTTCATCCTGGTGGATGCAACGACCTAATGACTGAGTCGAGCATCGTCATGGACAAAAACATGGGTACAGCAACGATACGTTGACATGCTTGATAGAACTCAGGATCAAAAGGTCCTCGACAATTTCTTGTCATAACACAAAGGAAATTTATACAATAACTTTAAGATGAGAGACTCATTCAGCAAGATCGATATCTATTGGCTTAAAGTATATAATCCCGTTTTTCGTTCTTTGCCGGAGTTTGTTTCTCATGCTTAAACGAATCCCTCTCTACGTGTGAATACAGAATAGGAGACCTCGTACATTTGAATATGAATTAGTTTAACAAGAATCAAAGAGAGTGGAGGCCAGCTGAACCCACTGTTTAATCGGGATATGTGAAGTTTTAGCTTAAACAACACAATTAGTACAAGATGCATAGTCAAAAGCACAGATATGAACAATTGAACAAAGTAACCACTACGATTAATACTACTACTACTCATCTTTCATTCAACTTGAAATTAAAATTTAAACATTAGGAAAGGACGACCAGACAGTGGTTCTATAAATTTTGCCGACAAAAACAAAAGTTGACAGATACTTAAATCAATAAACAGAAACGACATCGGGAGATGAACATAATCGATTCTATGAACATGTGGTCGAGTCAATAAATTTCCCAACATCAAAGAAAAACAAATATAGATGAACATTGTCTCCGAGAAAACCACATTGATTTTATAGAAACCTTAAACGTTCTGAATTATTGATCATTGTTTGAAAAACATATCTGTTGAGGTAAAATTTGATTCGGGTCGCGGAATGATCGAATATTATTTTTTAAAAACTTATCATTAAATACTAATGATAATTTAAGTTATATATTTCAATTTGACGTTAGTGACATAAATTTTTTATATCATTAAAGACAACAAACGAAACTTCTTAAAATATATATGTTGAATAATATAACGATTACAAATATTACATTTAATATAAAATAAAAAAAATATCTTATCGACTGTGTAGAAATCTCATTGTTGATCAAATGGAGTTTTTCTATTCTCCGTTGGATTCGTAACAGCCAACTCATAATAACGTTAATAATACGACGAAAAAGAAAGAAGACCATTATCCTATTTCAAAGAACGAAGTTGAGACTATGAGTCATCTCCATCGTCACTTCTTACTTCATCCTCTTCTTCTTCCTATCATCATCTTCTCTGCTATCTTCCCCAAATTCCATCTTTCATCAACAACAATGTCGACTCTCCTCAACACAATCACTCTCTCCACTCTCCACACAAACATTCACCGCCGCCCTCATCAACCTCATCATCATCTTGCTCGAACCTCATTCGCCGGTGAGCTCTTCTCCCATTTTCCAGCATCCGATTATTTCACATTTCGATGTCGATTCAACTAAACCCTAATTTGACGATTTCACAGGAACAGTTAGAAGCAGAAGAATAGGACTCACTGTTAGAGTGACGGAGACTACTGATTCAAACGAAGGTATGATAATCACTGCATGTTTCTTCTGGCTGGTTAGGAAACAGTTTCTCCGTTGTTCGCAACAGGGGTAAGACTGCGCGGATCCTGCCCTTCCCAGGACCCTGTCTGTGACGGGATAACTGGGTTGTTGTTGTTGTTGTTTATTCTGGCTTGTCAGTTGAGGGGTTTTCATTGAGGTCTGTGGAACGGATGTTGGGTCGGCAGTGAAGGGTCAGGTGCCGGATACAGCGCCGACGAAGGACGGGTCGAGTATAAATCAGTTGCTTGGAATCAAAGGGGCTGCTCAGGAGACGGTATTGTTCGGTTTCCTAATGATCTTGTGGTTTGTAGAGGAAGTATTTGTACAGTGGTTTGTATAGGGAGTATTTTTTACGGTGTTTTCGGGAGGAATTGTTCGTGTGATCTGTGTTTGGCGTGAGGGTGAGGGTTTGCTTGTGCTGATTGCAAAATGGAATGAGCTTGTTTTGTGAAATTAGGGTTTGGGGTCAGCAACTTGTTGCTCTGTGGGATGGTAAGAGGTTTTAGTATCTTGTTGCGAACGGACAGGAGTGATTGCTTCGATTGGTTTAGAAGTATCTTCCAATGAGTTTGGATTAGTGATTAAGATTAACATTGCACGAGTTTATCATTGAGAGATTGTGAAGGATTACATTGTACATTGTGAAGTGATTTCAACATAGCTGAGAGTGTTTCAGGTATCATTATCTGAATCATGAAAATCGGGGACATAGAACTCAAGCCATTGTCCTCTATCAACTTATATGCTATCTCAGTTCATCTTTTAGTTATCATTTAAGTTTTGTTGTGAAGTGGGCAGAACTGAAATGGGTACATGGTTTATTCTCACTATAGAATAAATGGAAGATACGTCTACAACTCACAAAGCCGGTTACATGGCCTCCGCTTGTTTGGGGAGTAGTTTGTGGAGCTGCTGCATCAGGTATCTCATTGTTTTGACTAACTCCCAGATCTTTCGTTTCATCTGCTTATGAATCTGAGTTTGTAAAACTCTTCTTATTGAACTTTGTTGTTTTACAAAAATATTAAACCCTCTGGGTCTCTTCAGAGAAAATAGAGTGTTTGTCCCTTTCATTTTTAATTTCTTCATGCCAGCTTCCAATGAGGAAAGTAGCACTTGCCTTTCTGTATACTTGTTTGAGTGACTACAGCAGCTCGAGTTAAGTTCAAGTTGCATCCACATGATATTTTCTCAACCTGTTTCATAACGGTTCATTCCTCTATGAAGAAAGTTCTGTCTGAAATTTCTGCGACAGGTGTTTTAGTTTGGCCCCACCTGACTTGGGAATAAGTTGCTGCAATGGTAGTTGTGTGGCAGACATGCTCCTTCCAAGTGTATCTATTGTCTGTCAAAGGAACTTGGATGCTGACATAATTATGCCCCTTCAGTATAAATACTGGCTGCATTATCAATCCTTGTTACAGTAGTTCTCCCGATGCCATACAACCATAACCATAATGATTGAGGTTATTCACATGTTAAGCTATTACATGATTTGTATTGAGTTTAATAGAATTTGGTCACATTGATGAATGGAATTCAGCCATTACGTCCTTTACTTTTTAGACTAGGAATATAGATCTGTATAAAATCAGTCAATTTACATGCTTTCTTCTGTATCATTGAGCAGTTAGTTCCAGAAAAAAGTTATTCATGATTTTGCTGTTGGTGCAGGAAATTTTCACTGGACGCCAGAGGATGTACTTAAATCAATCATTTGCATGGTAATGTCAGGACCATGCCTTACAGGATACACACAGGTAAGTGTTCACAATTATGCTTAGTTATTCTTCATTTTCTTTCTGGACATATAGTTTTCCATGTGAAGAGATGTGCTTGTTTTGCTATTAGACGCTGAATGACTGGTATGATCGAGAGATTGATGCAATTAATGAACCATATCGTCCAATTCCATCTGGAGCAATAAATGAGAATGAGGTCAGTGCTCCTGTTAGTTTTAGCTTTGTCATCCCTCTATCGATGCTAAAAAATCCTGGTTGAGAAAAAACCCAATATCATTGGGAACTCATTGGCTTAGTTCCAAAGACTCATATGAAGCTCCCTGCTTAAATGTAGCATATCGAGAATTGAACAGATAACCCTAACTAAAATAGAGAAAGTCGAAATGGATACCAGTAGTGGCTGTCCCCATCAAATGCACCAGCTAATGATGATGCCGTTGGCATTGTTTGTAGGTGATTACTCAGATATGGGTGCTGCTCCTTGCAGGCCTTGTTATCGCTGGTGCTTTGGATGTATGGGTAAGTCATTCACTACATTGGCTCGTTGTGTCTTGTCGTGGAAGTATTTGTCTTTGCATTTTTTAATCATTTGTCATTTAGGCAGGACACGATTTTCCCGTCATCTTTTACCTTGCATTGGGTGGATCCTTACTTTCTTATATATACTCTGCTCCACCTCTGAAGGTAAGCTTACCCTCTCTACATCGCCGGCACCTCTGAAAGACCTCTTAAGTTTGAGTACAGGAAGGCCTTAACAACTTCAGTTGTTTCTGTAGCTTAAGCAGAATGGATGGATAGGAAATTTTGCTCTTGGTGCCAGCTATATCAGCCTACCATGGTGCGTTTATCTTGTTCAGGAAATCTGAGTTTTACTGCCATTTCTCTGTGTCCCCTTTTGATTGGGCCACTGGTATCCCCTAAAACCTAAGCTGTCGATCTTCCATGTGGAGGTCTGTTGGTATAGCTTTTACTCAGAAATGTTTTGGTGATTTAAGGTTGATCGACGGTTTGAAACAGTAATAGGTCCACATTTTATTGATCTAGGGTGAACCTACTATCAATGACCCTAATACGTCTAGAATGATGAACACACTAAGAAAAAGGAAGAAAATAATGAGGCCATAGGTTGGTGGCAATGGCCTTTTAGTTGAAAGATCACACCATCAGAGGTTCCATGTCTCCAAAACTGTAAGAAATTTTTTCGCTGCCTATGAAAACTGGGATCATACCACTACTAGATATAAACTACTTTTCTAATCCATCTTGGAGACTGTAACTCAATTTTCATTTACAAACAAAAACGAAATACTTAACCGGCGGAAAGTCGAGGCTGCTAGGATGTTTTAGATGAGACTAGAACTCTAATCTCCAAGAAGGGAAGAAGGTGTTAGGGTTTTAGATTAGTACGCTGTGATTGCTGTATTTTCAATTTATTTACTTGGCAATCATGCATGCGACCACTGCAAACTGTCGCTTACTCAGACTCAGAGAGAATGTGTGAGGGGTTTGAATCAAGATGCTTAGGTTATATTATAATATTGTGTCAATGTCTCTGCTTCTTGCTCATGAACTTTCGTGTAATTGGAAGCATGTTGAATCCAATGGTAACTATGCTCGCTCTGGTGGATGACAACATTGCTTGCTGATGGTTCCTTGTTACTTGTCAGGTGGGCTGGCCAAGCATTATTTGGTAACCTAACCCTTGATGTAGTAATCCTTACAATCCTGTACAGTATAGCTGGGGTATGTTATCGTTAAACCATCTTTTCGGTCACATGGTCATTTGGTCGTGTAAGCTGAACAAATGTTATATTTCTGTTACCTCTGATAGCTAGGTATTGCTATTGTGAATGATTTTAAGAGCATTGAAGGCGATAGAGCTCTAGGATTACAGGTTGGTGGTCGGCCTGCCTTCTTAATAATTGAGAATTTTCTGTGTACTTCAGGATATCTAATATAATTTTTTCCTACAACCAAATCCAGTCACTTCCGGTAGCATTTGGTGTAGATGCTGCTAAGTGGATTTGCGTTGGTGCTATCGACATAACTCAACTATCAGTTGCCGGTATGCTCCATTTTGCCTTCATTTGGCAGTTTGTCCTTTCTGCTAAAAACCATTCTGCAATCACTTGGCACTCAAGCATTGGTTGTTTTACCCTTCACATCAGCGAATCACATTTCCCTCTCGCCTGCTTTAACCTTAGATTTCTTTTGGCCTGCTTTGATCACGATATCCATCCTTTACGTGGGCTCTTGAAAGTACGTCTATCAAGCCTTTGGCAATGCTACATATGTAAATTTGTTTGATGTCAAAATAAATGAATTTGTTATGCTAGATTGATATTTAAATTTGTTTTATGTCAAAATAAATAATTTTTTTAAGACTATATATCAATTTACATCACTTGATACATTTCTTGGTGTTTCCTTCTATGATCTGCATTCTGTGCTGATGCTTAATATTCCAGGTTATCTTCTATGGTCTGGCAAACCATATTATGCCTTGGCCCTGCTGGGTTTAACACTTCCACAGGTTTACTTCCAGGTAATAGTGACTTTGCCTGTGGAAACCTTAAATTCTACATTTTGACTCTTGAATAAATGTTTAACATGCCTCAGTTTCCAATATAATTGCATAACTTATTGCAGTTGGCATATTACTAATTTATTGAACTTGTTGAGGGAACTCCCACTTTTGTTGGGCCTAAGACTTCTATTTGACGTGCTTACACTTCTGCATGGTCCTGCATTCTCTGATTCCTTAATTTTTAATCTTTACGTCTGTTTGATTTTCTCGTCAAGCATTCCAAATTCACTTCTGTTAAGCCTTTCAATTGGCAACATGGTTCCCACTTTATGTTAATCTTTAAGTGCTTCATGATATTCCTTTTACTTGGCATCATTGGGCTTCCACAGATTTTGAATGCTGAGTTTTGCCTATGAATTATTTCAGCATAGTGGCATCTAGTGTTTGTCCTGAAAGAGTGGAGTTCTTACAGTAACATCCACTTTTGTAGCTTCTCTTTGAAATGTAGTCATTTCAAGATGGGAAAAATGCAGTAGAGATGCCATGCAACCTTCTCAAGGAATCACTTAGGACTTTATGGCTACCAAATCTATGTCTTGCATCCCACCTTTAGGATAACCTTGGATTTGTAATGATATTTGTTTGCCTTGGTTCATTTGATCATCGTTTGATGAATTTGGAGTTATTTTCCGCAGTTTGCTTACTTCCTGAAGGACCCATTCAAATACGACGTCAAGTATCAGGTACTCCACTGGACTAACTTGGATCTTGTTAGTATAAATGCCTTATTGCTTGAGGTATTGCATTTAGCCGGTTAGTCAAGCGGCACGCCTGCCTTGGGAATTTGCCCTCGACAGTACATCAGTTTTTACCCCCGTGTGGATATACCCATCGTGTATCAATCCCAAATGCCGAGGCCAGGCATCATATTGGTTGCCCGGCCCTGCCCTGCCCTGTTTTTTTGTTTACTTGAGAGTCTCGTGATGATCGTTGTTCTCCTGGAGGTTTACCTGGTGTTCTTGGAGTACTTGCAGGCAAGTGCACAGCCGTTTCTTATTCTTGGACTTCTGGTCACTGCACTAGCAACCAGCCATTGATGAAGTGCAGATGACTTTCATAATGGGTTGAGAAAGGTAGAAGAATCCCGATTCTGCAAACCAAGATGCGGATGGTGAAACATGGCCTGCCCAACATGCTCGAAGATAAAACTAGATCCACTCAAGTTCACTCTGCTTATCATATGCATCCGATTAAACTTTGGATCATAGAACGGTCATGAACTGATCCTGTGCCATACTGCTGTAGTTGCGAGTGAACTAAGTGTAATGTGTTAGGTGTAAATCCTGATGCCTTTGTTGCTTTGTAGTGAGAGAAATCGTGTATCAGCATCATAAGTGAATAAGTTTTGGCACGGCAAATGCGAAAGGAGAGCCCGTTAAGCGGTGGAAGTGTTCTTCGGGTTCGATAACCCTTCTTAGTTTCTACTCAGTTGATTGATAATGATTCTAGCCTGAACTTATCCCTTCTTAGTTCTACTCAGTTGATTGATAATGATTCTAGCCTGAACTTATCCCTTCTTAGTTCTACTCAGTTGATTGATAATGATT
>JAOVYX010004293.1:21163-38315 GCA_035668315.1 Drosera spatulata
CTAGCCTGAACTTATCCTGTTATGGACAAAGTTTTTATCTGGAATCTAGGAAGCCAAAAACCTGGAAAGGTGCAAGTTTGTACCTCGACATCTTTGCAATTGAAAAAACCAAATGGAAACAAATACCATTCGATCATCTGAAATCTGCGTAGATTTGATGTATACTATTATGATACAGAGTGATGCAGTATACATGTTTTACAATACTTTATGTTCATATGGCAAGGTACGTTTACATTTACATAGTAAGGCCACAGTTCCTAGCATTAGCGACGCCAATCTTCGGAAATGCATGAACAAAAGACATGCAGTGCTTCACCTCTCATATCAGAAACCAATATCGTGCAGTACTCTATACTCGTCCATATCAGTCGCAGAATGTTCACTTTGGCTGAAGTTTGAGTGAAGCGCTGCATGGTTGCCAATTTCAGGAATGAACAAACGTACAAGAGACATCAAAGATAAGTATAAAATGATACTCCAAGATGAGCATATGAAACTGCAGCAATGAGTAACAGTATACCTATTAATACAATAACGCTTCCCAGATGGTGGCGGGCCGTCATCAAAGACATGTCCAAGATGAGCATCACATACGGCACAGAGCACTTCCTGTCGAGGCATGAATATGATCGACATGTCTAACTTGGACTTGACATTGTCGCCTATTGGTTGGTAATAGGATGGCCAACCCGTTCCGCTATCGAACTTTGTAGTTGATCTGTGAACCAAAGAGTGCAGGATAAGTTTTGATAAAAGAAGAATGACGAAACATAAACCAATAGCGACTCCACCAGTTCCTTCTCAGGTGTTGCTTTATGATTAATCTATGTCAGCAATTCTGATTGCCTTGTATTTTTGTTTTAAACATGACCATAAATAGAAAGAGTGTTCAGCAGTACAATTGTTTTGTAAAGTTTGGCCAACACAAGGAAAAAGCCATATGGGGAGAACCGACTTACTCGAATAGAGGTGTGTCACAGCATACGCAATGGTAAGTTCCTGGAGTTTTCGTGTTCCAGTATTGTCTGCCGAGAGAAAGTTGGAAAGGTTTATTTATCTCGACTTTCAAAAAGTAATAACTGAGTTGCTTGAGACTTCTGATAGACAAGCAAATTCTTCGTTCCACCACAAAACAACGAATAATCATGGAATATACCTCACGAAAGCAAGCACAGAAGTGAGAACGGGTCAGAGAAGTAACAACAGAATCACTGTCTCAGGTGTATTAATCAAGAAAGAGATGAGATTATATCCTACTTTCAATAATCAGCTAGACACATTCATCCATGATGCGAAAGAAGTAATGCACATTGCACCTCAGACAAATTCGTTTTTATCGCTGAAGATACAACAATAAGCGAAGCAAAAGCAGGAATAAGTAAAACAGCAGCTAAAAAATTGGCAGAAATCAAACATTCCGGGAAATGGGAAACCTCACCCTGTAAAAGCCCTTTCAGTTCCCTTTTGTCGAGCAACATAAAATTGTTCTGGTGTGAGCCGGCGTTTCCACTCTTCATCGGAGAGAGAAGCATACTCTGATTTATTTACCTCTGCAGCATGAAGTGATTAAACTCCAGTCATTGAAGGTCAGAAGCAGCTTAACATTTGAAGAGCTCATATGAAAATTATCACATCCACTACACCACTATCATATATCATAAATCGTATATCAACACTAACAAAAAATACTACATTAGTGCAACTTCCAAGGGGTTCCTTGATAGTCCCTAATACCGAACATCGCTTTCTATGTCCTCCATACTTCCTACATTGAGTATATACCAGGTTTTCGTATATACCAGGTTTTCGCACAAAACGCTACATGCAGCGATAATCTTGACAAATTAAACAAACCTAAATAGATCACAGTAGGTATTGTTGGTGAGCTGGTCAATTTGGAAGCGTTCTTTCCCTTTATAAGCATCTACAAACAAAAATGACAAACGCAGGCATCCTTATCTTGGTACTTGCTTTCAAGGTCAAGATAAGTCGCCAACATCACATTCATGTTCAAGCTCAAATCTTGGTGACCAACTATCAACTTTAGCAAAGATTTGTGGCAAGCATATACGGTAGATTCCGGATAAAAGTAAATCCACCAAATGGACTGATAGGACAATTAAACAAGTGAATAGAACAAGTGAACAACAACTTTATTTGTCTGCCCCTAGTTTATTAGTGGGCTGCCTAGGATTCCCAGGGACAAGAATCGTATTGTTAGTGAAGCAGGATGTCGAGATTCGTGGAAAAGTTAAGTGATCCACATAAACTTCTCAAAAGATTCTCCTTGAGTAAAAGGGTCATACAGGAAAACCCAAGAAATACAGCATTCGATCCTAAAAGAGATATATGAAAAGTTTAAAATAGAAACAAACCGGTACACACACTCTTTCACAAGAATCGCTCTAAAAATTTTTTACCAGAGCATTGATATGCAAATGCGAAAATAATCGAAAAAATACAGTTAAACTCAAGATACGGACTCTAGAAACCGATGAAGCCTGCTGCCTATCAGTTTAAAAAGCCATGACACCTATAGATGATGCAATCCTTGCATATTATGCCTGTCAACATGTAATCCTTGCACAAATGAGAAAATGGTGCTACTTTTCATTTGTGCATGATTTATAAGATTCGTCAGTCGAAACACTCAGTGGCTGTGAGTGATTCTTCATGTAGCATATCCCCGACCGAGCAGCATGCATATTATACATACCAAACACTCAACTCACCTCATATTCTAGCCTCACCATCCTAATCATATTTTCCACTAAAAGATCCTCGAAATCTTCACTCCTCCCTCACCTCTTAGCCTCGAGGTACAAATAACCTTTCTCTCAAAACAAAAATCAAACACAATCAACCATGACCCTAGAAACATTGGATTCACGCCTAAATCCAATTCACAAAAGTGAGTCACGAACTATATATAGATGCGAGTTTTTCTGCCTATCGCAAGGTGGATTTCTCATATAAACTCTACAACGCAATGTCTATTATGAAGAACACTAGTAAACAACATCCAAATACAAAAAATGTCCCGATACCCACATCAATGACACGGGACGTCACGTAGTGGGTCATAAATCAAGAGACTCTCAGCCTCTCGCTCCTATTTTTGGGAGTAGACTCAAAACTTATGTCAATAACCCTGATTTAGCGAAAACAACGCCAATCTTTAGAACACAATAACAACATATCACATATACTTAAGTTACTAACATACACAACCAATTCAATCAATACAACAAAATCCACAACACAATCAATGATCATCAATCATCGAAACACAGACCTTGAACATTCTCCGGCGTCTTCCCAGAAGAAGCAGCCGACCCCATAGCCCTAACCCTAATCCCCTTTACCTTCCCCCAACTGTGTCTGATCAAAACACCACGATTAAACTCAGAAACCCTCAAATCTCTCCTCAAATTCAAGTGGGTTTTCGATGAAATGAAAGTGGGCAAGCTTGGATTTGTTATTAGGGTATGCGTTGCCATTGATGGGTTGATGAGTTGATTACCTGTTTGACAAGAAACAAAACGTTGTCGTTGATGCTACGATGATGAGGAAGAGGACACGATGATGGAATGAGAACCACAAGGTTTTTGATTTGTCTGGTATCATTTTTTTATGTGATGAGAGTGTGTAAACAGCATATGCTTAATGGGATTCATGCGATCGATGTGTTCAGTTTTGTTATTCGACTCATGAGTAACGTTGATTTCGATCACGTCACTAACATTTCTTAGACCCAATTCTAGGCCTGCCTTCCTTGTACTTAATTGTGTTGTCAAAGTCTATGTTCGGCTCAATGTGTCCTGTTATGTATTCTAATTTTAGGTGGTCAGTAATGACTATGCTAGGCAATTCTATATAAACCAGATTGCTCTCCCTCTCCCGATAACAAACTCGAACAAGTTTGTTGGTTGATATATCCAACTGCGACAACTCAATCCAATTAGTTGTTTAATACATCTAAGTTGACTATTTACAGTAATGAACCACAAAGACGACCATCGAGTGATGGAACTAGATTACGAAACTAGTCCATCAATGTACCTAAAATATATATAGCGGATCCTAACTCGACACGACTATAGTTTTTGCATTATTAAAAGCAACCATAATGATTGTGTTATTTTAAACCTTTTATCCTACAAAACTCTTATTATGGAGATTCTCATTTCAAAAAATAGTACAATTATGTAAAAAAAAACCCAACAAAAACAGAAAAATTTGATTATAACGTTTTCTGTATCAGTTCCTCTTTGAGAGTCCCCAACCAAAAAAATATAGAGATACATGGTCAAAAATCAATGTTTTTGTTGGAAAAATACTCTAGCAGAAAAAAAAAAAAAAAACAATGTCCACCCATTATGCATTTGAAGCTCCAACATGGTTGAGCCTCTCCAAACACATAACCAAACTTTCCTATGTTCCATTTGTAGTACACAAAACCCAGAACACTTAGTTCCCTTTTGTTTAAGAATAGCAATCATAGAAGTTTGATCTTGTGGTGGTTTCAAGGGATCACAGAGATGAATATTCTGTTTGTTCATACATGGAAGATTTTTATACTGGTATTATTCTTTTTTTGAATGGTGTGTGTCACGTTTATATGAAAAAACAAAACGAGACCTTGAGAGTTGGGTACTTGAGTTGAGGCCCCTCACCTAACTAGTGTTTGTTTTCCCAGTACAATTGGGAAAGCAAAGCAGCACCAAATGCTCTCGCAACCGACAGAAAAAGACAGACTTACATTTGTCAACTTCATCGCTCTCCCTTCACAATATTTTAGTATTAAAAGGATAAGGTAAATTCGTCAATCAGGGAAGGAATATGATCAATCTTGCACAAGCCTCCGTCATTTTGTACTCCCCTCCGATCAAAATTACTACAACATTTGTTTTATTTAAACCGATTCTTCATTTGATTTTAATATAATAATAATATTTTATTTATTTTTATCGTTTTTAAAATAAATATTTTATAAATTTTGTTATTAAGTTTATACTTCGGATAATTTATTAAAATATTATTATTTTAAATTGAATATATATATTAATTAAAATTAGTGAAAAAAGAATATTAAATTTTATATTGATTCATCATTTATGGGAAAAATAATATGATATTAATTTTTATGAAAAATACATTATCCAATTTTGATTTTAAGTTTTTATGATCATATAATTTTTTTTTGATAATTTGTGATGGTAATTTAAAGTGTAAATTTAAAAAAATTATAAACTATTTATATTACATTTATGTTTTTAAATTTTAAAATTTTTATTTTTATTTTTTCACACATAATTGAAAAATATTGGATTTAAAAAAGATGAAGAGTCAATTTATATTAAATATATTTAATTTGGAATTTAGTCATCAAATGAAAGACTAACAAAATTTGATGTAAAAAAATATCAAACTTTGATATAAAAAATATAAATTAAGTTTTATATTTTTAAATATATTATGTCGATCAGTTAAACTGTTGCAAACACGACTGATGTCTTAAATTGATGTTTTTAATTACTTTGGTTTTAATAGGCATCTTTTTCTCAATCTATTCCATTTTCATACAGATATTGTGTTTAGTTATTATATGATTTATTTTGTTAAAGATGCATCATAAAAGTATTGACTGCTAGAATTATTTTTCATATTGAGTCCATTATTATTGAGGTGTGAAAAGTCATAAGTAATAAGTAATCATTATGGATTGCCTATATATTAAATACATGACCAATCAAATTTGGTTCCTTGATATCAAAAATAACTTAATTTGCTTTATATATTAAATAGATATCTCATAAAATATTATAATATTTTTTAATTTGATAAAATATAAAACCTAATTAATTACAGTATTCATTAACTCATTTCACAACTAATACAATAAATCATATTTTTAATATTATTCGATATAAACTCAATACAAACATAATTGAATCCGTAATTTTCACGGGATGGAAAAAATATATCATTTATACCTTTATCAATTATAGTAATAAATCTCATTATCATTAATGTTTTTCTTTAATTTCATAAAAATTTATTGCATATCATATCGTTTACTATCTCCGTCCCATAATTATTGTAACATTTTTTCATTTTTATATTCAACACGTAATTTGAGGGGATTCGTTACTCATCTAAACGACACGATTTAAATTTTCCAATGATATGTAATTATAATATATTTAATATCATATTATTTTATGATATTTTTTAAAAAAATAATATTTAATCATCTCATAATATCGATTAAAGGTTCTATTATTATATCCGTCTGATAAAAAAATTATAATTTTTTTAAATGAAGAAAGCAATATATATTTTGGGAACTATCACGGGATATATTGGACGGTGGAGTGACGACAATGATATTTAAAAATCAGCATTAAATTTTCTAAACCACCCTAATCCAAAAGAATATCATATACTGATCATATCATATCTACCCTCGAAACCAAACAATTGAAAACCCAAATCTCTCCTCTTCCTTTTCTCTCATCATCATCATCTGTTCTCATCTCATCATCATCTCATCTCCCCTCTTTCTCTCTCTTCACCCTCGCCGTCAGATCTCGTCGCCGGCACCCCAATCTCCGCCGTTGATCTCAAACCCCAGATCTCCGATCCACAGATCTCGTGGTGGACGGCGGCGACGGGGTCGATTCTCGATCTTGTATGAGAAAGTATCGAATCGGGTGTTGCTGTGTGAAGAAGAGAGTTGGTGGTGGTGAGAGATTGGGGTATTCTAGGGTTTTTGTGACGGATTTGGGGAGACTGATAAGTGGACGGTGTCGGTGGGGGAAATGCGGCTGAAGAGTGATTTGGGTTGAGAAAAGGGTTTTTATATCTGGGTTTTGGATTTTGGGATTTTGGGATTTGAGAAAAGGGTTTTTATATCTGGGTTTTGGATTTTGGGATTTTGGGATTGAAGATTGATTCAAGATGCAGCAAGATCAGAGGAAGAAGGTGTTTCCATCTTTCTCGGATTTGGAAAATTTGATTGTCTATTTGTAGATCTTGTGGTTTTTGTTGATCTTGTCGTTTGTTCATCTGTTGGGCTGTGTGGAATTTGAAATTTGTGGGTTTTGGTGGGTTTTGGGTTTAGCAGAGATTTGGGATTTAGGGTTTTTTTTGTTGGGATTATTGTTAGCAAGAAGCTGTGAGATTGATTGCGGAAAAGCTGATTTGTTGTATACGTTTCATGGGATTGTTGACGTGGGAATCGAATTGTGATTTTGTGTTTTTTTGGTGGTTGTAGTTGATCTACTTTTGAGGTTATATCGTTGGCTGGAATTCAGATTAAAGTTAATGAATGTCGTCGTGTTGTAGCTTTGTAACTATTATTTGTTCATCTCTTTGTTTGGACCTGTGCTATATGTTATAATGTTAAATCATATACACCTGGCTGTCATGGTGGCCCGAGGTGACAGTGCAATGCTCATATCTTTGTTGGAACTTCCCATTGATAGCTGGGAGTACTTGTATCTAGCCGGCGACTTCCATCTAGCTTAGTAGTGCTGTGACTTCAGTGTCAGAAAGCATGTAGCTTTAAAATAGTTTTTTTTTTCCCAGGGATTCAGGTGTATAAGAGTCGGGTATCGTTGGAGTCTTTTTTTTCATTTTTGTTCCTGAGCAGTGTTGAATAGAAAGGCAGAATATGCGAAAGCCTCTCTGTTACTTTCATAACCTATGTTTAATGATTTAGTGATTGAGACTGCTGCAAATGATTACCATTTTCGAAAGCGATTTGTATAGGATCGATTGGCACTGTTATGGTTGTTTGTGAAATTATTTGTTTTTGTTCCATCCTTGTGTACTGCCTATGTTGCATCTAATATACCATTGTTGATTGTTTTGCTCCTGCAGAGCCCCAAGGAACCTGAATTCTTCACTGATTACGGTGATGCCAGCCGATACAAAATTCTTGAAGTCATAGGAAAGGGAAGCTATGGAGTTGTGTGTGCAGCCATTGATACACACACTGGGGAGAAGGTGGCCATAAAGAAAATAAATGATATCTTTGAACACATTTCAGATGCGATTAGAATACTGAGAGAAATTAAATTATTGAGGCTTTTGCGGCATCCTGATATCGTTGAAATCAAACGCATCATGTTGCCACCCTCCCCAAGGGACTTCAAAGACATTTACGTTGTCTTCGAGTTGATGGAGTCAGATCTTCACCAAGTCATCAAAGCTAATGATGACTTGACGCGTGAGCACCATCAGTTTTTCCTTTATCAAACGTTGCGCGCATTAAAATACATGCATACAGGTAATGAACTTCAAACTATTCCCTCCAATTTATTTTTAATCCCTACTAGCTTCCATTGACTGTTTCCACTGTATATGGTAATTTCTTATTATAATCTTTGTGTTTGCAGCTAACGTCTACCATCGTGATCTCAAACCGAAAAATATATTGGCCAATGCAAACTGCAAACTTAAGATATGTGACTTTGGTCTTGCCCGGGTAGCATTTAATGATACCCCTACGACAATATTTTGGACGGTATGCTTTAAAAGCCATTAGTTCTTTTCCCTTGTTCACGTCACTTCTGTTCAGTTTGTATGGAGTATCTGCTTTCCCATTGACGATCAGTATCTTTTCTCTTCAGGATTATGTTGCTACAAGGTGGTATAGGGCTCCGGAGCTATGCGGATCATTTTGCTCCAAGGTATGTCATAATTCTATTAAGTACTGGTCCATGATTGTTGTATCGTAGAGAGCATGCTGATTACTAGAAGGGAGCGGTATTTATAGATGCTGTATTTGTGAATGCTACCTCATGTGCCAGACACTTCTTAGGCTGTTATCAAATTGGCCATAAGCATTACTTGTCTCAGATGGCCTTTTTCAACAATTTAAGTTCTTATCTCAGTAAACTCTAGCTTTCTGGTAACAGTGCACAGTGTTTTGACTGACTAGCTGTTCTAACCAAAGGCTATTTGATATCAGTATACACCGGCCATTGATACTTGGAGCATTGGTTGCATCTTTGCGGAAGTATTGACAGGAAAACCATTGTTTCCTGGTAAAAGTGTGGTTCATCAACTTGATCTAATCACAGATCTGCTTGGCACACCTTCTTTAGAGACCATAGCAGGGGTATGAATTTGATTTTGCATTTTCCTTCAACAAATTGCAATGAAATATTGTACGATAAAATTCACCCCCATCTGTTTTTCGGTGGATTTAGGTACGCAACGAAAAAGCCCGCAAGTACTTGACGGATATGCGGAAGAAGCATCCTATTTCTTTTTCAGAAAAATTTCCCAATGCAGACCCTCTAGGATTACGTCTTTTACAGAAAATGTTGGCTTTTGATCCTAAGGACAGGCCTACTGCTGGAGAGGTTACACCTTTTTCTTTTTCCTCATTGCTCTCTGATATTCCCGTTATGTAAGTTAACCCATTTCGATGGGTTACTGATATTTTCATTTCTGGTCGAGAAGGCATTGGCTGACCCTTATTTCAAGGGTTTAGCGAAGGTGGAGAGAGAACCAGCGTGCCAACCAATATCAAAGATAGAGTTTGAGTTTGAGAGACGAAAGGTTGCGAAGGAGGACATTAGGGAACTTATATACCGGGAAATACTAGAATATCATCCTCAGCTGCGGCAGGACTACATTAATGGAAATCAAGGAACAAGTTTCATTTATCCCAGGTTTCTAGATCTCTTTGACATCTTTCTCATTTGTGTTTTCTTGTTCCATCCTTCGGCCTATAATCACCAAGATTATCTTGACTATGCAGTGCTCTTGGCCAGTTCAAAAAGCAGTTTGCACATCTGGAGGAAAATTATGGCAGAAGTGCACCGGTCATTCCTTTGGATAGAAAGCATATATCTCTACCAAGGTACGACCTGATGCTTCTGTTATGCTTTACCAAATGTGTGCATGATTGGGTACTTCATTAACTCTTCTTTTGTAGATCTTACTCCACTTCTTGAGTTTCTAATCGTCGCATATAAATTTCAGATCAACAACAGTACATTCATGTAGCATACCTCCTAAACCGCAAGTTAGTTTATCATCGTTGAGCAACCAGCAACTTAAAGCTGAAGACAATGCAGGAAATGGTTATGGAAATTACTCCAGCGTCTCGAAACAGCCTCCAAGAATACCATCTGGTATCGCCATCTCCCTTGCCTCTTTTTGTACTCCTTGTTTCTCAGAAAATCTGCTTTGTCTGTTTCTTTCCTCTGTTTCTGAAGATGGTGCTTGCATGGTGATATATTTTCTCACTTGTGTGATTTGCATCTTCCTCTGTTTCCTCTGCTTTGCATCTCACTTGTATGCCAGTCTTCAGAATAGGCTTGATAATTGTGAATATAACAGTATGGAGAGGCTTAAACTATGTTTCTGCCCATGATAACATCTCCATGAGTGCTGTCTTTTCTGGGATCAGTTATCTGAATATAACAGTACATTCATGGATCAGTTATCCATGAGTTGCTTGATATGCCTCAAAACATTTGCCTGTTGATCTGTCTGTTTCATTTGCCTGTTGATCAGTCTGTTTCATTTGCTTGTTGATCAGTCTGTTTCATTTGGCTGTTGTTGACCAGTCTGTTTCATTTGGCTGTTGATCAGTCTGTTGCATTTGCTTGTTGATCAGTCTAATGAAGTCCCTCTAGTTGGGAAGAAGCCATCCCAAAATTTATTTTGGGGTTATCGTAAAATTGATTTCAGCATCTCTAATGTCCTTTCTCAAGTGATTCATTGTCTATTGGCATTATTGATGTATGCAATAACCATATGAATGTTGACCGTTTAAAATTGCAGCTAAGCCTGGTAGAGTTGTTGGGCCAGTTATATACGATACTGGAAGAGTCATGAAAGACGCATATGATCCGAGAATCGTGATGAGGAACGCAGTGCTTCCTGCTCAATCTTTCTCGCCTCACTATGTGTACAGGTCCAGCACCCCAAATCAGCTCAGGTCCACGACAGACACAGATCTAGGCATTTCACGGTCCAAGCAGCTGCAGCCGCCACTGCCTGCACAATGTAATATAGTAGTAGAACGACCTGCCCCTGATGTAGCCATTGACATCAATCCTAATGCCTATTGTCATCAACCCCAGACCACGGCAGACCAATACAATAGTCGGGTTGTTCTTGATGCAAAGCTTCTACAAGCACAATCTCAGTTTGGCCCTGCTGGTGCTGCAGCTGTTGCCATGGCTGCTCATAGGAATGTTGGTACCGTTCACTATGGGATGTCGTAGATCATTTTCTTCGGCATTGCCAGTCTCTGATATATTGTCAGGGAATGTGTATGATGTCATTCCATTGTAGTCTCAAGTGTGTAGCGTTTCCTTACTCTGCCATTTCATGTTATTAGAAACAGATGATGAGTACATAATCCAAATAATCATTCAAAAGAGAATTTGTATCATCCATTTTCGGTTTTGAGCAGTAAGTTTAGATAGATTCTTCTTTTGTTGGTTTATTTGCTTGGAGAACATTATGTGGTGGGAAATACCCAAATGAAAGACTTGAGAAAATTGAGGGTCCAATTCATACCCTAGAAATGAACTTGACAAATTTGCTCTTTTGATCGCTCTTTGCGAGAGCTCTGGACACTGGATATAAAGCACGCTAACAATAAGAAGTTTAATCATGGTGCTGCGATTCTCAGGCATGTACATTACACAAAGTTTTGGTGATCTCACTACTAGCTTATTAATCAAACAGCAGGAAATCTTTTACAAGCTCACTAAACCACTCGTTGAAGACATGAAAACAAGAATAAGCAACACCCTGATGATACATGCTACTACTACAGATATTGTAAACCAACTATTATACCGATGCCACTTATCTCTATCGTCCCCTGGCCACAATCTTGAACTTTCCTGTTCTTTGTTGCTGCAAACAGAACAAACCCAACATCAGAAATCAGCTGTAGAATCACACAGTATGAGACAAAGAACAGAAGCTAACAACTTCAGAAAACAAGTAACAGCCAACGCATTGTGATCTCAAACTACGAGTTCAAGTCAATCATTTTCAACAATGACGACATCCAGCAATAACCCAAGAACGCCATACCTGTTCCCAGAGAGCAGTATGCTCTTTGCAAAATCCAGCAACAATCCCGCTCTTCCTCTTCCCTTCTCTATACTCAATACAAAGCCCTTCTTTCAACCCACAACTCACGTGAAACCCTAATCCACAGTTCACCTCAGAACACTCAATAGCACATCCATTCTTTCCACCACATACATAGCACTTCTCCTTCCATCTTCTCTTCGGCACCTTGGAGCAGTTTATCCCATCTCGCCCCTCCGGGTCCTCAAAGAACACCTCGGGGACAAAAAGGGCACAAACAATATGCGCCCATTTGCCATCATTCGTCCGTTTCATTGCACCCCAGTTCACCGGGCATAGACAACATGAGAATTCTTTCTCCTTGTTAGAAGACTTGGGGACTAAACATCGTGAGCAGAACCAGTTTCCCTCCGGGATAGCCTTGACAAGCGGGTTCCCATAGCACGAGGCATGAACTGTGAGATCACACCCGTCACAGAATACGATAGGGTCTTGTGGGTCCCCGTCTGTGCTATCACAAATCACACATACAATTCCATCATCCTCTTCCTCTTCCTCGACGTCTTCCACAGCCATGCTATCAGAGCCACACGACTCATCATTAACAAAATTAACTCCGATCTCAACCAATTCATCATCTCCTTTCTCTTTGTTGTCATCATCTTGTCTCTCAACAGCTTCATTATCACAACCAAATGACCCATCAGCAACGATTTCGACTTCTACCTCAGCCAATCGACCCTCTTTTTCCTCTTCCTGTTCCCTATCATGATCAGATGACCCATCCTCTGGGGTCGGCTTGTATTCAACATTGAGGTCTATCGAATAATGGGTCACCTCGGGGATGAATTCGGGAGGCGGGGCCCATACCCTTTTCTTAGCAGGCAACCAGCATGTCTTGGTAATCGAAGAAGGGAAATCGGAGGAATCGGGTAATGGACATCGCGATTCCTTGCGCTTTTTGGCCGGGAGAAGAGGGTTGGGAAGAGGAGCGTGATCTTGATGCAAGAGTCTGAGCCTCTTCAATGGAGGCAAATCAAGGAGCTTGTAACCCATTTGTGTAGATTGTGAACTTGAGATTTGCAAACAGGGAAAAAATGGGGATATTTTTTGGGGTTTTGGGGAGTTTATTGTGATGAAGAATTTGGGGTTTTGAAAAAGGCGGGTGAGTTTGAATTTCGCGGGAAGCAACGGTTTCAATTTGAGGTTGATAGCAATTGATTTTGATTTATTCGAATGAATAATGAGATGTGTCCGAATTTTTTGGTTTGATTTTGAATTTGGTTTTTTGTTACTCCAAGGTGTTTTGAGAGGGGTGAAGCTGTGTTGATGAGTTTTGCCTTGGAATTTCAAATTGGTTTTTAAATACAAATTTAAAATTCATGTTGGCGCGTCCGGGTGGGGCCACCATGGTATGCTGCTACGGCTCCGATAAGTGTCTATTCTGCCAGTGTTGTCCCCGTCCAATATTAACCATTCTTTTTGGATCATATGAAACTTTTTTTAAAAAATTTTTTTTTTTTCGTCTCATGCAAATTATAATATTTTTCTCATGTGTCATTTAAATTATAATATTTTTATATTTAATAATTTTTTCATATAAAAATATCAAAATATTCCTATTTTATATCACATCAACTTATCCATCATTATTTGTCTTTCTTTTTTTTCCCATTTTTTTACCTCGCACACTCATAAGGATAAAGTTGTCATTACTTATTAATTCAACACATACATAAATATCGTGTCAGGTCAAACCGTTATAATTTAACTGGGACAGAGGGAGTAATCAAATTAATCTCATCCACTAATTCCTCTTTCAACTTCTATAATAAAGTCCACTACTAAAAAAATATTATCTTTTTATCAAAATTTATACAAATTCAATACACATATTAATTTTTATGTCGGATTAAAACATTTCGATTAATATGGGATGGAGGGAGTAACTACTACTCTTTCCGTCCACAAAAATGCAACAGATTGACTTTCAGACCTGTCGATGCAAACTTTGATTTACGTTACGGGACGATCAAACATAATTTTTTCATCAAATTGTTGTGAAATACTAATGATGGTTTAAATCATCAAATTGTTATGAAACACCAATGCTAGTATAAATTATATACTTTAACGCTGTGTCGATGACTAATTTTATTTCATCATCTCAGGATAAAATAAAACATCTCAAGATACGTGTTAAATAATATAAAATAAAATATATTAACATGTTTTATGTGATAAGGGAATATTATAAATAAAAAAACACAAATAAAAAACATAGTATAAATCATAAAAATGAGAAAAATGATGAGCAATCAAGTAAACTTCGCTTCGTAGACATAATTTAACTACCCATATAATATTATTTCCCTAATAATCTATGGAGTTGTTATTTGAATTGCGAATTAGCCTTGTTTGATGTTTTGAGTTCTGAATTCCATGTTTAGATGAACATGCGAAAAAATTATTCACTATTTCATCGACTAATTTATTTATTTTTATCAGACTACTTAACATCATTTCGTAGCAAAAATAAGAAAAAAATGTGACATTTTATACGTGATGGAGAACGCAAGATTATGACAAATGTCATGGTAAATGAGACAAAAAGGTGTGAAAACTATTTTACGATCTATGAGACTATGTTATAATGAAAATCATTCATTATTTATTAGATATACTTATGTCATGATATACATTTTCTAAGTTCTTTTCATATTACAACCTTAGAACTCAACTGTTTCAATATTGGAACCTTAAAACTGAAATTCTCATATTATTTACAAATTAAAATGTTATGGATAAACCACAACCTCAAATATTGTATATTTCCATTTCGTAATATGAAATTATGCATCAGATTCTGGTGAATCAATAGTTTCAGACTGATGCACCAGAACATAGCACCAGTGCTAATGTATCACACTTAAGCCGATAGAAATATCAGCTCTACATATGCAACCAATTCAGTACTTTGTGCACATTATCATACTATCATTCACCTGAAAAGAAATTACTGAGATAAATGCTTACAAATAATTAATACTCCCTTGGTCTTATATTAATTACAATATATATATATATATATATATATATTGCACTATTATATACGTATGAATACAAATCTCGTTTTTATATTAAATCATTTCTAATCGTCCAACAATATGTATCGGGTTAAAATACGTAATTTATACAACCATAAAAATGTCACGATAAATTTATAAAAAACAACGTTTGAACGTCGTTATACACGTGTCAAACTTAACATCGACATACGTACAAAATCAGAATGTTTTAATATTATCGGGACGAAGGGAGTAATTCAGATGATGAAAGAGAGGATATACATGCTTCAAACTTGCTGCCCCGTGATTACCGTAGCGGAGAGCCTGGTTGTTTTCAGAGCTGACGAAGCTGTTTTAACTATGATCAAAGGTCCTGCAAAGTGCAATCTGCACGGCATGAAAAAGAAAAAAGAAAAAAGATTCATGCAACTATTCTTGCGTAATCGAGGTGCAAGACCTAGAACGACAATGATGTTGCTCCAGTTTAGCTCAACAGCGACCAAAGAGTTGGAGCAAATTTTAGAAAAATCTAATCCACCAGGATGACTGGATAGAAGATTTACAATGCTCATTGGACTCAACGATCGCAAGAATTAGATCTCATCTGGGGATGAGTACTCAGAAAAAACAAGATACAGAAGACCATATGTTGATCAGTCTCGGATAAAACAATCCCCTGGAATTCCTCAAACCTATGAATCTAACAAGTTGCAGCCAAGATACCAGATCATGGAAGGGAAAGAAGTAGAAGGGAAAGAAGTATTCGCCGCCAGAGTACAAGTAGAAGCCGGTTCACCGATTCCCAGGTCGTTGTGCTTCATAAGGGGCCCAGGTACCAGGTCCATGTCCATAATGAGAATAATTCTCAGCACCAGCCTGCTATTAGGAACAAAAACGAGATTGGGAAAGGACCCATGAGTGCATAGAAGTTACTTCGAAATGCTTAATTAGTTAATCATCATGAGGTTACTACTCACAAGGTTCATTCCATATCCAGTAGCAGGATAAGGATTTCCTACATATCCAGCAGGATACGGGTTTCCTGCATATCCAGCTTCAGGATTGGCGTAATTGGCATTGGAACCTGCAGATGAATAATGTGAGAAGTCGAGAATTAGTAAAAACAAAGAACAGAGCTTGAGAATTGGGTGAAGAGCAAGTTCAAGTTTCAGAAATAGACTTATTATGCTTTATCTTATAGAACAGTTAAGAATACTTACTAAAAAAAAAGAGTTAAGGAAAAGAAATAAACTGAATATGAATGGTACCTGCATTTCCAACTGTAGCAGCAGCCCGTGCTCTCTTCTCAGCATTAGCCATCTCAGCACGAAGCTTTTCCACTTCCCGAGCCATGGCAACAAGTTTCTTCTCCATCACTTGACCATGCTCATAGTTCTCTGCATATCCTTTTTTCTCATACTCGATGGCAGCCCTATATCCATACATCATCATTTTTCAATACACAAATATGTTGATGTGCATGGAATACTAAAAATTTTGATGCAGAACCGTACGTACCTAGCTTGTTGTAGCTCTTGTCTCATACGATCGATTTCAGCCTTTAGAGCTGGCACTTGCTGCATGTCAGTCGTAGCCCTAGCTAGATCCTGGTTCAACGCTTGGTGTCTGCCCATAAGATCTTGCTTCACTGTGGTGAGCTCCTTCACATCAGCACGGACATGCATAAGCTCAGCCTTCATTGCCTCCAATGCCCGAAAATCCATCTCCAGTTTTTCAGCCTTTTCATGCAATTCTCTCATCTGAGTGTCCTCATTGGTAAATATGGAGTTTGCATATTGCTCCATCTTCACCAGCTTATGCTGGGCAGATTCAACCTCTAACCTCAACGCGACATGAGTAGCAGCAAGCCCCTGATTATCATGCAGAAGCCCCTGGATTTCTCTATGTTGAGCAGCAAGGTGTTCCTCAATGACTGCTGGATGGGGACGAAGTGGTCTAGGACCCATTCCAAACTGGGATTCCCTAATGTCTTCAAGAAA